>PVLA01000415.1:312979-570207 GCA_004027455.1 Hydrochoerus hydrochaeris
TTTCCCATGCAGTTTGCGTTTGGTTCATGAATTCTCTGCCTACCCCTATGTCTCCAAGACTTCTACCTACCTTGTCTTCCAGTAGATTTAGTGTTTCTGTTTTAATATTGAGGTCTTTGATCCATTTAGACTTTAGTTTTGTGCATGGTGATATGCATGGATCTAGTTTCAGTCTTCAGCATGTAGAGAGCCAATTTTTTCAACACCATTTATTAAAGAGACTATCCTTCTTCCAGTGGACATATTTAGCCCCTTTGTCAAATATCAGGTGGCTGAGTGTCTTTGTAGTTGTGCTTGCATCTTCTCATCTGTTCCATTGATCCTCAGGTCTATTTCTTTGCAGTTCCAAGCTGATTTTATCACTGTGGCTTTATAGTACTGTTTCAAGTCTGGAATTGAGATGTCTCCTGCCTTGCTTTTGTTGCCTAGATTTGCCTTTGCTATTCTAGGTTTCCTCTGTTTCCAAATGAATTTTAGTAGTGTTTTATCTAGATCTGTGAGGTATGTCAATGGTATTTTGATTGGGATTGCATTAAATCTGTGTAACAGTTTTGGGAATATAGCCATTTTCACAATGTTGCTTCTTCCTAACCAAGAGCAAGGAATGTCCTTCCATTTTCTAATATCCTCTTCAATCTCCTTTTTCAGCATAGTATAATTTTCAGCATATAGGTCTTTTACAGTTTTTAGTTAGGTCGATTCCTAAGTATTTCATTTTTTTAGATGTTATTGTAAAGGGCAATATTTCCATAATTTCTCCCTCAGTGAGTTTTTTGTTTGTGTATAGGAATGCTATTGTTTTTGAGCATTGACTTTGTATCCAGCTACACAGCTGAACTTGTTTATTACCTCTAGTAGTCTTTTAATGGAGTTTTTTGGGTCTTTTATATAGAGTATCATGTCATCTACAAATAGTGATAATTTAACTTCTTCCTTTCCTATCTTTACTCCTTTTATTTCTCTCTCTTGTCTGATTGCCCTGGCTAGTGTTTCCAGACTATGTTGAAAAGGAATGGTGATAGTGGACATCCTTGTCTTGTTCCTGATTTTAAAGTGAAAGCTTTCAGTTTTTGTCCATTTAGTATAACGTTGGCTGTTGGTTTGTCATAGATGGCCTTTATAAGGTTGAGTTAGATGCCGTGTATTCCGAGTTTCTGAAGGTTTTTTTTTATCATGAACATGTGTTGGACTTTGTCGAAAGCTTTTTCTGCATCTATTGAGATGACCATGTGGTTTTTGTTTTTGGCTCTGTTGATGTGGTGTATTATATTAATTGATTTGTATATGTTAAACCTTCCCTGCATTCCTGGAATGCACCCTACTTGGTCATGATGTATAATCTTCTTGATGATTTGCTGCATTCTATTTGCCAGTATTTTGTTGAGAATGTTTGCATCAATGTTCATTAGTGAGATTGGCCTATAGTTCTCTTTTTTGGTTGGATCTTTCTCTGGTTTTGGTATCGGAGTAATACTTGCCTCCAGGAATGATTTAGGGAGGATTGCTTTTTTCTCAATTTCATTGAAGAGTTTAAGGAGTACTGGCATCAAATCTTCTCTAAATTTCTTGTAGAATTCAGCTGTGAATCCCTCAGGACCTGGGCTTTTCTTTGTTGGTAAGTTTTGAATTACATTTTCAATTTCAGTAGCTGTTATTGGGTTGTTAAAAATTGCTGTATCTTCTTGCTTGAGCTTTGGTAGTTCATATGTTTCTAGAAATCTGTCCATTTCCTTTGTGTTTTCCACTCTATGTGAGAAGAGATTTTCAAAGTAGGTATTCATGATCTTTTGAATTTCCATGGGATCTGTAGTAATTTCTCCCTTTTCAGTTCTTATTGCATGAATTTGGGTTTTTTCTTTCTTTGTCTTGATAAGGTTAGCTAGGGGTTTGTCAATTTTGTTGATTCTCTCAAAAAACCAGCTTTTTGATTCACTAATTCTTTGTGTTTTTTTTTAGTTTAATTGCATTGATTTCTGCTCTAATCTTTTATAATTTCCTCTCTTCTATGAGCTTTGGGTTTAGCTTGCTCTTCTTTTTCTTGACGCTTGAGATGGAGCATTAAGTTGTTTATTTGTGCTTGTTCTGTTTTCTTGATATGACAATTTATTGCTATATATTTCCCTCTTAAGACTGCTTTCATTGCATCCCACAGATTGCAGTATGTTGTTTCTATATTTTCATTGAATTGTAGGTATTGTTTTATTTCTTCTTTAATTTCATTTGTAGCCCACTGGTGTTCAAAAGGCTGTTATTTAATTTCCATGTATTTATGCAGGTTTTACAATTTCTTTTGCCATTAATTTCCAATTTCAGTGCACTATGGTCAGATATTATGCATGGTATGATTTCAATACCTTTGCATTTACTTAAGAATGTTTTATGGGATAATATATGGTCTATTTTGGAGAATGTCCCATGTGCAGATGAGAAGAATGTGTATTCTGATGTAGTTGGGTGGAACACTCTGTAAACATCTACTAAGTCCAATTGCTCACAGGTATGACTCAGTTCTGTTATTTCTTTGTTGAATTTTTGTCTAGTTGATCTATCTCTTTGTGACAACAGGCTGTTAAGATCTCCTGTTATAATTGTGTTCTTGTGTATTTGGTTTTTTATGTCCATTAGCATCTGTCTTATATAGTTGGGTGCTCCTGTATTTGGCACATATATATTTATAATTGTTAGTTCTTCCTCTTGAATTTTACCACTAACAAGTATGTAGTGACCTTCTCTCTTTTAATCATTTCAGGTCTGAAGTTCACGTTGTCTGCAAATAGAATAGCTACCCCTGCTTTTTTCTGGGTTCCTGTTGCATGGAATACTGTTTTCCATCCTTTGACCTTTAATCTATGAGTTTCCTTTTGGATCAGATGTGTTTCTTGTATACAGTATATTGTGGGGTCCTGTTTCTTGATCTATTCTGTCAATCTATTTGTTTTTATAGGTGAATTGAGGGCATTTATATTTATGGATATCACTGATATGTACTGGCTCGACTTTGCCATGTTATGTTCCAGTTGTTTCTTTCTGCTTTTCCTCTTATTTAATTGCTTATCCTACCTGGTGGTTTCTTTCTGTTGTTATTTTGGGGATTGTGGTCATTTTTATCTATGTCTAGTATGTCTTTCAGTACTCTTTCAAGGGTTGGTTTCGTGGACATGAATTTCTTCAGTTGTTCTTTGTCATGGAAGTATCTTGTTTCTCCATTAAATTTGAATGAAATTTTGCTGGGTACATCAGTCTAGGTTGAAGGTTGTTTTCTTTCAGGGCTTCAAATACCTCACTCCAAGCTCTTCTTGACTTGAGGGTTTGTGCTGAAAAGTCTGCCGTGATTCTAATGGGCTTTCCTTGATAGGTGAGTTGTGTCTTTTCTCTGACAGCTTTTAATATTCTGTTTTTATGCTGTATGTCTGAGATCTTAATTATTATGTGTCTGGGTGTGGATTTATGTTGGTTGTGACTGTTTGGTGTTCTATATGCCTCACTCATCTGCATATCAGATTCTTTCCCCATGTTTTGGAAATTTTCTGCTATTATTTCTGTAAATACTTTACGTATGTCATTTGCCTGGACTCCTGTATCTTCGCTAATTCCCATTATTCTTATATTGTTGCTCTTGGCATCATCATGAAGCTTCTGGATTGTCATTTCATGCTGCTTTGTTATTTTTAAAAGTTCTATCCTTTCCTGATCACTAACTGATCCTGTCCTCAATGTCCGAAATCCTACCCTCAGCTTCCTTTAGGTGGTTTTGCACGCTTTCAATAGAGTTTTTTGTTTCTTGGATGTCCCTGAGTTTGTTTCATGAATTCTGCTTGTTTTCTATATTGTTCATTCAAAGTTTCAATCAGTTTCCCATGCTCATGTACTTTTTTCTCTATTTCTTCTTTAGCTGCATTCAACAACTCCTTTACTAAAGTTATTTCTATCTTTACATGGGAGAGTACTTCTAATTTGATTTCCTCTATAGCCTGATGCAGTTGTTTTTTTTATTTCACTGGCTATCTTTTCAGAGATTCCTGGTGTGTTACTTTTGGGGTCCTCTATTTCAATGTTTCCTATACTTGCTTCTGGTGAACTATATGTTTGAGACTGCATTTTGCTATTTTGTTTTGTCATTATCACTCTGCCTGGTGTTTTCTATGTGTAGGAGGGGATCACACACACTCTTTTCAGACACACCAAAGTCTTACAGTTAGTTGTAGGGGTTTTTACTACTGGCCCTATTTATCCCCTGTACACCTCTATTTTGGGCGTATACTCACCACACTGATACAGTCCACTGTAGTCCATGGTTCACCACCTGGGAGCAAAGTTTCAAATTTTCTCACACTAACTGGATCCGGCTGAGATTTTCTGATGTTCCAGGTGGGAGGGCTTAAGCAGTCCAGGGCAGTTTTCAGTCTTGGGCAGGCCTCCTCGATGTTCCTGGTGGCAGGGCGGGCCCACGGGGGAAGTTCCGGGCAGCCTACCCCTGAGGTGGGCTTCCGCTGAGTTCCTGGTGGCAGGGTGGACCCACGGGGGAGGTTCTGGGCAGCTTACCCTGGTGCTGGCTTCTGCTGCATTCCTGGTGGCCCAAATAATTTATTTCTTATGTCACAGTGTGTAACATTGTTTTAGACTGATTCACAGACAAAAGCTGATAGCTATTGGGGAGCAGGTGCTCACTCCCCGTCTTTTTGGTTACACATAGGGTAGAAATTAGAAAAAGTGAAATCTTTTCATTGTCCACGGCATGTGAACAAGAACGGTAAGGTGGACATAGCTTGGGTGTTGATATTTCATCTCTGCTTGGTGTTCAGTTCACCTTCAAAAGCATAAGTGATTTAATTAACTGTTTTTGCTTAAAGAACAAGTGACCATGTCCTTCTGATCTTCGATTTATCACTTAGTTGTATCTAGCAGAGTCCTTAACATGATAATGGAGAAAAACAGAAGTGTGATTACTAAAGAAAAGTGACATTTAATAAAACTGTGGCAATGTCCTTCTCTGGAGGGAATTAAAATTTCTCTTTGTAGTACTGCACATGTTCATTATGTGACTATTTTATAAACATGAAGTCTAATAAATGGTGGGCAGTTTCCTCTCTACAGGGTGTTAAAATTGTCTCTTGTTGGAATAGTATGTCATATTATGACATGTGGTTCTTTCTACCTGGTCAAGATGTTTTCCTAAACTTGCTTAGGGCATTTGAAACTAGTAGGTAAATGCTTTGACTCACTAAAGGGCTTGAGCCCTTATCCATATGGGAGGATATTTTCTAAAGCGTGTATTCAAGTTCTGTCAGTGCTCTTCTTCTTGTATCATTGAGGCAGAAATGGAATATAATCAAGTTTTTGTTTCTTTATTGCTGTCAACAATTCAGAAATATGTACTGAAAAGTATATTATCTTTTCTTAAGTGGATCTTGAAATTTCCCAAACTATTATCCAGAACAATGCTGCCTTTGCATTGGGTCTGTGGAAATAGAAGTCACTGCTGAGCCTGATTATGAAATGTTTCAAATTTAAAAAAGTATTAATAGGGGCTTGAGATTTAGCTCAGCAGCATAAGTGCCTGCCTGGCAAGTGCAAGGTTGTGAGTTTGATCCTCAGTTAAAAAAAAATGTATTAATGTGTAATAAAATATAATCAGTAGTCAATTAGTATCCAATACATGCATATCAAAACTCATGGTCTCAATCTTGTGAAATCAGAGTGATTTACCTAAACATCTTATTTGTCTTACTAACAAATAGCATGACTACTCTGAGAGAATCTTTAGCATATGGTGATTATCAAAGCAAATACATGGCAATGATTAGCACAGTTAACCAATTTAGGGTTTGCCTGAACTACTTTTAATAAATGTAACTTCAAAATATAGCACAGAAGCCATATTTTTTAAAAAGGTGGCATATTTGGGGGATAGACAGAGGTCATAGTTACACAACAGTGTGAATGTACCTAATGCCACTGCACTGTGTGGTTAAAGCTGGTTTAAATAACACACCTTAAGTTAAGTATATTTTTCTGCCATAAAAATGGAGACATAATATGTAATGTATATGAAAAGAAAGTAGATGTTGCACAATGTGTTGGTCAGCATTCCATCACTCTAAGAAATGCCTGAGATAATTAACTTATAAAAAGAAGGTGCGTATTTTGCCTCACAGTTTTAGAAATTTCAGTTTATGATTGATTGGCCCTGTTGCTTTGGGCCTATGATGGTACAACACAGAATGAATGTGAAACAGAGCAAAACCATTTATCTCACAGTCAGGAAGTGAAAGAAAGCAGGAGAGACCAGGGTCCCACAAATCCCTTTAACAGCTTGTGCCCAGGGACATAGAGACTTCTAGAAGGCCTTTCCTCCCAGCAGTGCCAGGCGGGGGAACAAACGTTTAACAAACAGATACACTGTGGGGAACCTTTCCAATACAAAGCATAATGTGGTAAAAAGAAATAGATAAAAATGATTCTAAATTAAGAAGTAATTTCTCTACCCGAACTTTAAATGTGATATTTAGTTGCAAATGTACACATATTTTTAGGAAGATAGATTTGTAAACCAGTGAAGTGGAATGGAACAAATAAATAGAAACGGGTGTCACCTTAGGATCCTCCGGAGCTTTTCTGTATAGTGAGAGCACAGTTTCATTCATTTAACAGTAATTTGATGAGGTCCTCCTATGTGCTAGCTATTATTCTTTATGTGAAAATAGACCAGAGAACAAATTTGACAAAATCTCTGCTTGCCAAGAAATTCCATGTGACTATCCTAGTTTCTGCATAAGGAATGTGAATGCAATTGTGATTATCTACTTCTTGTACACTTGGAGGTGTAGAAGTGGGGCTGAGTATGTGCTACGAATAGTGGCTATAAATAGTGACTATGGTTTGGAAATGAAATGCTCCCCTAAGGTCCATATGTGGAACACTTGGTCCTCAATACACCAATGTTCATAGATGGAACTTTTGAGAGTCGATTGGATGATGAAGGTTTTAATCTCGACAATGGATTAATTGATGGGTTGATGCTTGAACAAAGTATTTGAAGGTAGTAGAAACTATAGGAAGAGGGGCTAGTTGGAGGAAGTGGTTCATGGGAGGTGTGACGGTATCTTGTCCCAGGTTTCCTCCTCTCTTTCTCTTTGTCTCTGGCTGCATTGAGGTGAGGAACTTTGCTCTGCCACACCCTGCTCACTCTGATGGTTTGTCTTATCACAGGTTTACAGCTATGGGGCCAAGCCACCATAGATGGAAACCTCTGAAGCCCTGAGCCAAAATAAGTTGTTCCTTCTGAAGCTGATTGTCTCAGGTGTTGTTACAGTGATGGAAAGTTCAGCAACATGGTGGCTGTGTCAGACACTGCTCTAAGCATTTGGCCTATGCTAACTCAGCAGAGTGCTTTCTTTTTTCCTTCTGTTCATCTTGTGAAAAAGAGTGAGGCACAGAGAAGTTAATAGTAGAGAAGTTTAGTGTTTGATAAGTAATTTGAATTTTAGAACACTTTCTTGAGTGAAAACATGATCTTATATTTGTAAGAGTTGTAGCATTTTATCATTCTTTGATTGGAAAATAAAAGCCCTTCTCTTTTTCCCCTTCTGCCATGTGACATATACATTGCCATAAAGTTCTGTATATTGCATCACAAGTTAAGAACACAAACCTACCTTAGGGCAAATGCAAGCCTCATGGTACATATTTAGTACTGTCAGTTATTCTTGTTGGTTTTGATATAATTAATTTTGATTGTAATTTTGAAAGACTATAATGGAACTTCACAATAAAATCATAAGACAACCCAGTATTTTCCTAACTAAGCTAGAAAAATAGTTTTCAAAACGCATTTTCAACTTGTGTAACATGATCTGCCTTCCTGGTATATGGCTTTCTTTTCAAATAATCTTGTCACTAATCAAAAATAATTGAAAGCTGATTGTTGCTTCTTTGTTTTCATTTTGTTTAGCTTTTGTATAGTATTACAATTAAGAAAATAAAACATATCCTGAGGTATAACAACTCTCATCAGTTTTCCAAGTTAGTTTTAACTAGATTTTGGCTACATTTAAATGCTTAAATTATTTGGTAAGCTTAAAGTGTGTATACATACAAATATCTAAATGAAATGGGAAAATATAGGAGTAAGAAATAGTATCTATTGAAGAATAAATCCTACTTCAAATGTAATTGTTTTAGAATTGGAATCAACCAAGTGTAACAAGAAACCTCAATGTAACCATCTTAAACAAGATAAAACATATTTTTCTCATAAACTAAAACCGAACTTCATTCCCCAGTTGTATGATAGTTCCATGGTCAAAAGAACCCAAAGTCCTTCTGATTTCCTGTTCCCGTAACCTAGCATAAGGCATCTATTTTTAAGGTCAATGCCTAGTGGCTTCTGAGGCTTCAACCATAACAACTGCTTTATAGACAGCAACAATGTGGGATACGGGAAGCCAGCAGGGACATACTTTTTTATTGAAGCCATTTGTTGGAAGGAGCCTTCTTGGAAGTCTTATGCAGCAATTCCTTTTATAACGCTTGCTCAGAACTTAGGCTACATCTGGCACTAAGAACTCTGGGTAATTTAAGCTGTATCATTCCTTTCTACCTGGAATAAAATCTAAATACTATTAATAACCAGAGTTGAATGGGTATTTGGCAGGCAAACAGCAATCTCTGCTACAATAGTAAACTAAAAATAATTTTGTAATTGAATATACTGTTTAATGAATATTCTGACTTACTGAGTTAGAGCATTATATTAAGAAAGAATCAGAACATAGGCATGCCTGTGCATAACAACAGCAAATCATTATTAAGGTCATATTGGAACAAAAAGAAAGCTACCCCTTCTAGTTTGTTTTTTTAATTTGAGTTTATTAGTACAACTTAGGTGTACATAATGACCATATCCATTACAGAGAAGTTGTATCTGTACATGGTATATCTTGATTCCTCTTTTTTCCACCATTCTCATTCCCTCTTTTCAGATTCTCTTCCTCTCCTTGTCCACAAAGCTTGGTTTTCATTTTATTCTTCTTTTTCCATTTTTTCTTTCCCTTCCTTCGTTTCCCTCCTTCCTACTTCCTTTTTCTTTGGGACAGTTTTTTTTCCTAAACCCTCCAAGTTTAAAGACTCCATCCAAAAAATGGGCATCTGAGATTGATATTTCTCTGAATTACAAATGGCAAATAAATACTTGAAAGAATGTTCAACATCACTAGTCATTTGTGAAATGAAAATTAAAACAGTACTGAGATTCCATCTGGTCCAAGAAAGTATGGCTATCATCAAGAAAACGACCAATAACAAATGCTGGGGTTGCTGTGGGGAAAAAGGAGCACTTTTCAACTGTTGATGCAACCACTGTGGAAATCAGTGTGGAGGTTCCTAAAAGAACTAGGACTAGAGGTTCCATTTTACCCAACTGTCCCTTTCTGGGCATTTTTTCAAAAGAATTAAAAGCATCATACCACAGCGATATATGCTCACTTACATTTATAGTGTCACAGTTTGTAATAGCCAAATCTGGCAAACAACCCAAGTGCCCATCAACCAATGAATGGATAAAACAGATACATTTTTTTGGTAATAGAGTAGTGTATTACTCAGCCATAAAGAAAGATAAAATTGAGATATTTATAGCTATATGGATAAACCTTGAGATCATAATCATAAGTGAAATAAATAAGACACACGTGCAAATATCACATTATTTCCTTGGTGTGAGAAACTGAAAATGTAAATAAGAACATAAATGTACAGTGGATATTATGAAGTAGGAAGAAACTGCTTATTATGTATTATTTTCACAACACCCCTGTAAGTTTGGTGCCTCTACAGGCCATTTTACAGACAGGAAAACCTAGGAGGCAACAAGATGACAAGTAGCTTTCCTAAGCAGGTCACACACTAAGCAGAGGCAGAGCAGCAGGTAGTCTGGGTGCCCATAGGGCCACTCCATGGTGTCCATTCATTTTATAATTCAAGTAGTAAATCAGTATGCTGCAGTTGGCCATCCTGAGGATTGAATGTCAACTGAACCGTCTGTGAAAAATTCTGCCTTTTGAACTTTTTGACTTGTGGGATTTGGTATTCATGTGGTAGCCCTGTTTGCAGAGTTTTAAAAATATACTTTGTAAATCAAAATGCATACACTCACATTTGCCTTTGAGAACAGTTCTTATATTGAAGGGGAATTTTTCTCTACATCCGGGAATGTATTCAAAGCACAGTGATGAAGAAATACTACCTACTTGTCTTCAGAAAGTATTGCTTCTTTTGCCTCTTTTTGGGATTCAGTGATGAATTTAAACTGGAGTTCTGCTTCCACTGGAAGAGATGAATTTATGCAAGTTGTGTGCATGTGTGCATATGTGCATGTGTGTGTGTGTGTGCGCGCGCATGCATGCATGCATGTAGCTATAGAAATGCTCTGTATGTCTGCAGGGGGTGCTGTCATTGGCAATGAGCATATAATAAGGTGCAGAGGAGAGTGAGGAGGGCTTGGATCACTCACCTAAGTGTGAAAACACTCATGGATATAGGTACTTGCCATCTTGGAACTACACTGTTCAACAGGAAATGTTCCTTCTGCACCTCTTCATCCCTCACCAGTTTGGCTTGGTTGTTCCACCTTCATTTGAATTGTTCTATTAATCAAACTTAGTGAAAGATCACTTAATCATCAGTGAAAGCATACGCTCTTGATTGTTAGGAGTTACTGGTGCATGCACATTTTTCTACCCATGAACAACCACAAACGTATTTTCTCATGAATTTTTCTTTTTTAAATATATCTTAACCTAAATAATCACAACCTCTTTCCTTGTTTCTCCTCATCTCTCAGTCATGCCTTTAAAAAAAATTGTGTATCTGATGTCACCGAACTGTCCCATTGATAGTGCTGTACTGTGGGTGGCTTCTGCCTAAACACTAGCTGTGGAGGAAGGGACAGACCCTCAGTCTTGAGAGGGTACAAAACTGAGCTGTGGAGTCTTCCTGGATCCTGAGTGCTGAATGTGAGATCTGCGAACCCAAGGGACCTCATACATGACAGTTGTGTGCCTCAGTTTTTTATTATTATTATTATATTCTCTCCTACCCCAAGAGAAAAATAGAATTGAATTGAACTGTTTGATGAGAACAATAAAATGCTAAGTAATATTTCACCAAGTAGGTTGAGTTTGGAAGACCATAAATCACTGTAATAATAAGAGTTCTTAATCTCCAGAATTTCTTGCCCCTCAGAGATAATAATTACCCTGACTTAAAGACATATGCATTCATGTAAGATGTCTACCACATTTATAAGCACCAAATGTTAAATAATACCACTTGCATATGTGTGAATTATGTGTTCACATGTTTAAAAATTCATGGAAACTGATAGAACATGAGTTTTAGAAAGGCAAAAATTTTAACCATTTTGTTGCTGTTATATTTCATATATGTCATTCATTTTAGAATGAGATTTGGTGAATGAAAATGTAAATTAATATGTGTTAATTAGTCATTAATAATCCCAGAATTGTTAAATGCATTTGCAATCATGACACACTAAAGGAACTGTCACTTTTTCACTACTAAGACAGAACACCCAACACCCACAATGTAAAGGAGGAGAGCTTCATTTTGGCTGGTGATTTCAGAGGGTTTAATCCATGACAAAGGATCTGTCTGAAAGGCAGAAACAGCATGATGGAGGAAAGCTGTTCAATCCATGTGCCCAGGAATGAGAGACAGAGATAGAGATAGAGATAGAGATAGAGATAGAGATAGAGATAGAGATAGACATCCTTCTAGGTTACTCTCAATGACCCACCTCTTCTGACCAGATCCTTCCTCCTAACAGCACACTCAGGTATGAACTCATCAGTAGGCTAATCAACTGATGAGCATAGCATCCCAATGAACAAGTCACCTTCCAAATCCCACCTCTGAATACAGGAGACTTTGGGAGTGTTTTTTAAGTCTAAACCATCACTTGGAAGGGTATTAAGAATAGTTCCTCAAATTTTGCTGATGTTCAGATGGCATTTCCACACTTAAAAAAATATAAAGGAGCACAGCCTCTATGAGACCATAGTATGTTTTGAAATGGCAGCTACAGATTTCATTTATGACTTTGTGTATGTATCAGTATTCACTGAGTGTTCTACAAGCATGACACTATCCTAGGTACTACAGTCGAGAGGGGAGGTATGAAAAAGGCAAACACAATAGACAAGTCAACTTCTTAATCAGGGAAGCTGAAAGAAGCGTGAACAAAGGAATATAAGAGCTGGAAATGTTAAGGTAGGGCTGCTGTGATGTGTAAGGGATCAGATTAGAATAGAACCCATGAGAGAGCCTATGAATGGCAGTTGTGGGAGGAGACGAAGGAGCTGACCATTGGAGGTAGCAGCATTCCACACCAAGGGCCAGCAAGTACGCACGCCTTACAGAAAGAGCAATTCTGGAATATTCTAAGAACAGGAAGGAAGCCAGTATGACTGGAGCAAAGGGATGCACCAATAGGAGAAAATACATTCAGAACAGTATGCAATATAGCAAATATGGGGAATTTCTATCTTATCTTTGAAGTCCAATATTGCTTTCACAGTTTTGCTTTGTTCTGATTAATTGTTTTGTTCTATTCAATATTCTGTTTTGATAGATTTTACAGTGTTGTTTTTGGTTTGATTTTGCTATACTTGATGGAATGGACAACTATTGTGAAGATAACAAGATATTCTATGGTAGCTATTATTGTTTTCCCAGGACTCCACTCTAAAGTTCTGTACCAGTTTTGCTTTTGTCTTGATTGGCTTTGTTCTGTCTTGTTTTGTTGGATTTTACTGTCTTTAAAAAAAGTAAAGAAGAAAATACAGTCAGAGAGGTAGAGAATGGGAAGTCATGAGAGTCCCTGTGGCAACTCTGATTTTGGTTTTTATTCTGAGAAGGGAGACTCAATGTAGGATTTATGTTTTACTAGTGTTCACTTTGCTGATATTTTACTAGTGTTCACTTTGCTGTTGGGTTGAAAAGAGAACCAAAGGGGGCCAAAGCCTGAGGCAGGGAGGGTGGTGAGGAGCCTTGTAAGGCAACCTGAGTGGAAAATGAGGTTCTGCTTATGGTGACACTAGAGAAGCAGTTAGGGAGGGTCGCATTGGGAACACATCTGATGGTAGAGCTGACTGGATTTCCCTGATGGATGGATGTGAGAGGAAGCAGAGAGTGAGAAATGTTTGCTTCAATTTGAAGAACTGGGATGCAGAATTGCCAACAACTGATCTGAGTAGGTCTACAGGTACAACAGGTTTGTTTGTTTGTTTTTTTAAAGAGGAAAAGCAGTCCACGGTTGGCCACACTGAGTTTGAGATGGTTTAGAAAATCTGAGAGGTCTGGACATAGTATAATGTTATGCATCCTCAGCACAGAAAGAATAAATGAGTTCATCAATGGAACAAGTGTAAAAGGCAGGAGAAAAGACCAAGAACTGAGACCCAGGGTGTTCATACATTAACTAACTCAGGAAGAAAAGGAAAAGATAGCAGAGGAAGGTGACTTGGAGTTTTTCTTCCTGTGGCATCTTGAAATAAATGTGAAAACAAAAAATGATCAACTAATGTCAAGTACTTCTGTTAGGCGAAGCACCAATAGAATGGTACATGCTTATCAAGAGAAGTATCAATAGAGAGAAGGGTAGAGGCATAATTTGAATGAGTTCTTGAGAAAACAGGAGGAAGGCAATTGAAAAAAAAGTATAATCAATCTTGCAAAGGAGGAAGAAGAAAGAATGACCCTTGTGATATCATCAAGAAGACAGGAGAGTGGTGCACTGGTGCACAGAGGAGGAATTGTCTCCAAAGAGAGTGTAGGTAAGAAAGCTGAGTGTGGGTGCAGTGCTCAGGGAGGCTGGGGCATGTGATTCAGTGGATATTCGTTTCTGAATGCTTCCATTTTTAAGAATTCAGAGCCAAGTCATTGGCTCAGAGAGAGTATAGGGAAGGTTTGAGAGGCTTGGGTGGCTGGAGTAGGGAAAGTGGCCTTCCAGGAGAAAGGGAGAGGAAATGGATCAGGATAGATGTTGTATTATGGGCCTACCTGGTATTTTGGTGGCGGAAATGTAAGTGTGTCTTCAGTCAGCTGCCTGAATGGGTGGCAGAGCCTTGGATTTAATCTGGACAACAATTCTGGAAAATGAGTAAGGTTAATGAAGAGAAGGACCGTACTGTACATAGAGGAGATCTGAATGAATACCCCTGGAAAAAGCAATAGGGGAGGGGAGTAAGCCTGGATTTCTAGTAGGTAGGGAGCAGTGATGATGAGGAAGATCTGTGAGATGACGGCTGTGCCTTATAATCAGGATCAGGAGCTTCTTGCATCTTGCATGATTTCTGTGACTGCAAGGGCATCCCTGAAGTCGAGTTCTGCATGGATTCTTCAAACCTGTGCCTGGATGTTTAGTAGTCTGCCTTCTCTGAGGCACTTAGGGAGGCTTATATAGGAGCTTTGCTATAGTTGCTTAAAGCTGAAGTGGGTTATTCAAGCATACTTAGCTCTACTTTGTCTTCCCCGAGAAGACAAAGTAGAAGGAGCCCTCAGAACTACCAAGTGGGTTTTCTGTTCTTCTCTCCTCCATCTATGTTGGGATGATCCTTTTATCACATCTTTCATCTATATTGGGAATTTCCTTTCAAATATAATCATTTACCATCACAATCCTACCAGAAATTAAGTAGTGATTGGGATTTCTTTCACATATAAATCAAAGCCCCAACCAAGGAAAAACTCAAACCACACTATCCAGAAAAAAGAATGTGACTTTCTACCATACTTTCCTGCCACACAGAATCCTCTTGGCTCATTTTTCTCTGAATTTTGTAATTATGTGCCTATTTTCATTCAGTGTGGACACACACTCAGTGGACCTTTTCAATTTCTTGTTTCTTTTTTTGTGGTGGAGAAGTGGCAGAGGTACCATCTTAATCATTTTTCCATTGATGAGACACAGTGTCTGATATGCATAGTTTAAAGGTAGAGAGGGTTTGGTTGGTTGGCTTCAAGACAGGAAGAGTATGCTGGAAGATCTGCCAGAGAAGAGCTGCTCGCATCATTGTGGCCAGGAAGTAGATAGTAAAGAGAGGAACTGAGGAGGGAGATACACACTTCCAGGTCACATCCCACAGTGATGGCCTCTTCTGACCCCGCCCTGCTTCATAGCTGCACATTCAGCTCTGAATTCATTAGTGCATTAATCCACTGACATGTGTATCACCCCCATAATCCAATCACTTCCCAAAAACTTTATCTCTGAACCCATGAGACTTTGGGAGACATTCCCTGTTATAGCCACTTTTAAACATTTCTTCAATTTTATCTTCTTTTTGTGAATTTTAAAAAATTGCATCTGGTTTATTTTTACTTTCCAAAAGATATTATTTGTTTTCTAAAGTTTTCTTTTAACCACATTTAAAATGAATTATATACACATGTATTTTTGTCTAGATTTTGTTTTATTGTTGCAAGGTCATTTTTATCTTTTTGATGACAATCATGATAGGTTTGTAAAAACATTAATTTTCTGTTCCCCAACTCTTCTTTCTTTCTTTCTTTCTTTCTTTCTTTCTTTCTTTCTTTCTTTCTTTCTTTCTTTCTTCCTTCCTTCCTTCCTTCCTTCCTTCCTTCCTTTCTTTCTTTCTTTCTTTCTTTCTTTCTTTCTTTCTTTCTTTCTTTCTTTCTTTCTTCCTTTCTCTCTTTCCCTCTTTCCCTTCTTCCTTTTACCATGCTCTTGATTTGGAGGCTTATCATGAATGTTTGACCCTCCATTCACTTTTAACCATAAGGAACCAAAAATGCTGATTGGAACTATATGTGCAATTTGAGCAGGGATTGTGGAGTAATGTGTTTCATTAAATATCTTCTCTGAGACTGATTAGTTCTTCCCAGTGTACAATTTTCCACTCTTTCCCAGAGGTGAAAGCCTCATTGCCTGTTTAATGGATGTGAAAGTGAGGATAGAGTGATCTAGAAGATAGATTCATTGATTTGTTCCACTTTAGTCTTTAAATTTCTATATTTTTCACACTTTTGGTACCAACATACAAAGCTTCTTATATTATCTTTCTCTAAAAATTAAAACTCAAGTTATTCAGAACTTTCATCATTTTTATTCATTTTTGAACAAGCTGTTTGTTTTTATTGCTATTGGGTTGTTTGAATATATGTAAGTACAAATGTTAGTATATATTTATAAGTATATATTTAATTTATTTTGATATATATACCTAGTCTCTTATCAAGTATATGACTTGCAAAATCTTTTAGTTTGATATAATTTTATCTGTTTTTGCTTTTGTTGTCTGTGTCTTCAAGGTTAACTCCAAAAAATTCCTTCCCTAAACCAGTCATAGAGCATTTCCTTTGTGTTTTCTTCTACTAGTTTTACAGTTTCTGGTGTTATGTTTAAGTCTTTATTTAACTTATTTAGAATTAATTTTTGTACATATGGTTTTGTATAGATGGACTTATTTCATTGTCTGTCATATAAATATCCAGCTTTCCCAGCACTATTAGTTCATAAAGTCCTTTCCACATTCTGGGTTGTTGGCACCTTTGTTGCAGGTGATTTATATCTGAGCTTTTAAATTTGTTTCATTGTAATGTTATTTTTATTCAGTAGCTTTGTAACATATTTTGATATAAAGGAGTGTTATGTTTCTTTGTTCTTTTTACTCAAGATTGTTTGTGCTAATTGGGCTCTTTTACATTTCCCAAGAAATATAGAATATTTTTTTCTATTTCTATGGAAATAGAAAATTTTGGGATGATCCTTTCATCCCATATTTCATCTATGTTGGGAATTTCCTTTCAAATATAACCATTTACCATCACAATCCTGCCAGAAATTCAGTATTTATTTTTATAGGGACTTCACTGAATTTGTAATTTGCTTTGGATATTAAAGATGTCTGAACAGTATTAATTCTTTCAGTCTATGAACACAAGATATCTTTCCATTTAGTTTTGTTTTCTTCTTTCTTTCATCAAAGTTATATAGTTTTCATTGTCTAGATCTTTCACATCCTGCTTGAATTCACTATGAGTATTTTTCTTATAATATTGTAAATGGGATTGTTTTCCTAATTTCGTTTTTGGATAGTTTGTTATTAATGTATACAAATGATAGTGATTTTTGTATGTTGATTTTGTGTCCTGTGACTTTACTGAGTTTATTAATTTTAAAATTTTCTGATGGAATCTTTTGAATTTTCTATGTATAGGATCATGTCATGAGCAGAGACACTTTCATTCCTCTGTTTTCTTAATTATGCATTTATGCTGTCTTGTTAGAAAAACTGGAATGGGGAAAAAATTTATATATCAAAGGGAAAAAGCTATGCTTTTTTGCTCACCCAAAGTAACCTCTGAGTGAGCAGAGTTAAAAGAGTTTTGTACATTTACACATATACACAATTTATTTCTACACAGTTGGGTCATATATATCATCTTATCTAAAACTTGCTGTTTCTCATTTAAGATTCTGTCACAAGATTTCAAAGTCATACTATACATCTGTAAGAAAATTTCAAGCTTACTATAGTTCTAAAATATCTTTCTTCCTTTATATACATGTGTAAAGTAATTGTTTTTATTAGAATATATTTCTTGAGCTTTAAAAATTATATAAACAATGAATACAAAAGTTGAACAAATTTAGTGGAGGTTATATTTCAGAAGCAAAAGTTCCTCTTCTATCACCCACTCCCAGGCTCATTACATATAAGGTTATCCTTAGAGTATTATATAATGCATATATTTTCATCTATTTACTTCTGACCATTTTTATAACCTCACTATTAAAAACAAGGAATTTAGCATATATATATGTTCCCTTTTATTTTCCTATTCTCTACCTAATTGTTGGTTTTTACTATGGGTTTTCAGCTCATTCACTGTTAAAACACTTAAACATATATTTTTAAACCATCAAATTATCGTAGTGATTAATTATAAGAAATGAATGAATTTGCACATTTGCTCTTCCATCCAAATCTCTTTCTCCCCCCTTTCATCTACATTACTGCTTTTAAATGGACAAGTTTTATAGTTACTGTTGTAGTGTTACAAGAAGTATTTCATACTTTATGTAAAAGATCATACACTTAACATTGGCAATAGTATTGTATAAGTATCATGACTACAATGAACAGTGAAACCTAAGGAAGACCTTTTCAAGTTAGAGATCATTTCCTCGGAATAAAACTCAACAGCCACAGATTTTTGTGCCTTACCTCATCTTTCTTAGACTTTTTCTTAGGGTTAGAATACATCCTTTAGTAATGTTTCAGAATGCATTTGTAAATTTTTTGATCTCTCCTGTGTCCAAAAAAATTCCCCTTCTTGTTTACTAATAGTTGAGTATCAATCAAATTCTCAGAACTTTGAAGCTATTGCCCCTATTTTCTGGAACCCATTGTTGAAATAAGAAATGAGAGGTTCCAGTGTCAGCTGTACCCTTACTTCTGTGGGTTTGCTTGTCTTGTTCTTCCAGGGAATTTTTCCCTACCCTCTGTCATATCACTGGATATGAGTATTGCTTTCATTTAATCATGTCAGTCTTTAATAGGCTTTTCATGTAAAATGCAAAATACTGCATTTTTATTCAGCTCTGTGAAATTTTGAATGGTTTTTTGATATTTTTTTTCAGTTTATTGTCTCTATTCTCTACTTCTTGAACACCTTTTTGACAGATCTTGGGTCCTTATGAATCTTCTATGTCTGTGAGATTATCTGTTATCTGTCTCTGCTTTGTGTACAACATTTAGGATACTCTAAACAGGACACCACCTACAAGATCTTCAGTCATGTGGATTTTTGTTAAGTCTGTGTATTTTTATTTTCCATTTGGCAATGACATTTTTAATGTCTAAGAACCTGTTTTTAGTATTCAGTTTTTTTTCCTTGAAGCTTTACTTTTATATCCTACAGCATCTAGAAAGAGTTCACCCTTATTTGCCGGCAGTAGGAACGTTGAGCACAAAGCATGCTGGGGTCGGGGTGGGGTGCGGTTAAGCTGGAATGCCAGTTTGATTGGCTGTAGAGACATTCAGGATAATAGTGAAAGACACTTCTGAGTGTGTCTGGATGGATTGTGGAGGAGTGACCGTGGGACTCTATCTGGTTACTGGCTCCATCTCTGCCTCTGCTCATCTGCACTACTTCGAGGTTGCCATAAACTGAGCAGCTTTGATCTCCCCATGCTGCCACTATGATATTTCTGCCTTTTAGTCAGCCAGCCATGGATTAAAGCCCATAGAACTGGGAACCAAGTGAGCCATTTTCTCCTTTAGCTTGTGGATGTTGGCCATTTGGTCCTGCAGCAATGGGAAAGGTGGCTAATATAATGGAATAAATGTTTGGTCGTTGTTCTCAGGTCTCTTCTAGGTTCAGCAGCCCTCACCTGCATAAGCATCCCCTACTCTCTACCCTTCATCGCCACCCTAACTTCAGATTCATTTTGCTATCACTCTTTGTAGTTAGAGTGATTTCATTTCATGTTGTCATTACTCTCATCTCCAGTGGCAATTCTGCTTAGCATTTCCTTATTTACAATAAGGTGAGAAATAAGGACCATGAAGAGGAAGAGTCCAATAGTACTACATTCTTCTTTGCAATTTTTTCTTGTTTTATAAATGTAATAAAGGGTTGCAATCTCTCTGAGAATGGAAATCAGAATATTTAAAGTACTACTGTATTCCTAGAATATTCTCTGCTGTATTCTCTGCTCTATTCTTAATTTATCATGTTTTTCCCACTGTGCTTTTTCTTTTTTGGTTTTGGTTTTCTCCCAATGTTCAGTGGTTATGGTGTTCTATTTTTATTATTCACCTTTGTTAATCAGAGTCAAGGTTGGATGGGCAGCTGGTCAATGCATTCACTGTGATGTGTGAATCTATTTACCTTCCATGCCTTGCCCAACACTGGGTGAGCTGATTTGGTTCCTGATCAGTGGGTAGAACATTTCCTCTTTAGGCAACCTTTGTGTTGATGCTGGGAGCAAGCAGGGGACACCAATAAGGAAGACTTACTCTTCACGGTCTAGGTCAGTGTTGTCTTTTTGATTAATTTTTTTTTCTTCCTTTAAACCAGATGTAGAATTTCCTTGTCTCTGGCTTCAGAAGCCTTGGGCACAAAATTTTTTGCTTTGCTTATCCAAGTTTAGCAAGCAGAGCTCAGCCTTCACATGGAAGCTAAAAATTTCAGTTTATTGGGCCAAATGGGGGAAAAATACAATCCTCCAAGCTTTACCTCATGCAGTATTTTAACAAATTTCCCTGACAAGTGCTCCAAGGTGTTTTGTGTTTGGGAACTTTTGGCTTCTAGGAAGAACCTTGGTCCTTTTAGTGTGTGGGTTATGGTTTTCTCTGTTACTGTGTAAATCCATCCGAGGTGTTTCCTTACCTTAGAAGAGAGGAGGGGACACATAAGTGTGATCTCATGATAAGCATATAATCAAGAAATGATCATTGTTATCAAGAGAAATGAGCATTCTCAAACTTTGTGAAGGCAAGCAGAGCATTTGCAAGGAGACAAATCCCTTGTAGGTTGCTTTTCTCTGGAGTGCAGGTAAATGTGGTACTGGTACCAGCACAGCCCTGATGCTTATTGCAACATGGCTTCCTTCTCTTCAACTCTGCAAAGCCAAGTTGAGTTAATTCTAAAAAATGCTAAAACAGGCAGTACCATGGATCTTGTCTAGTTTATATTTTATAGGGAATCATTTATAGTTTATTATCAGTGGCAGATTACACAGGGGAGCACTGGACAACTGGCCAGGATACCATGTGCCTGAGGAAATGCTCTCACAGGCAGCTATCATCCCTCCCATTCTGATTTAAACTTCCCCCTTCCTTCCCCTCATGCACTCTACACTCCACCCCAACCAGAAGACTGCCCAGCCTGTTGATTCACTGCTTGCTTTCCTCTTACCATTCTCTTCCATTAGCCCATTTTTATTTTTCAAATCCTTTAAAGCCAAACTTTTTTTCTTGATAGTCTCTATTCCTATCTCAATACTTATACTTGGCTCTACCTTTGGGTTGTATCTTTATTATGTTTTTTTTTTCATCTATTCCAGAGTTGTTCATGGGTAGATATCATTTCCTCAAGACTATGTTTCATTAGCCTTTGTACTCCGTGTAGTGCCTGGCACACTCTAAATAATTAATAGATGCTTATTGGCTGAACTTACTTTGAATTTTTACCACATATTTTTCCTGGCTAGTAGAGGCTGTAATATAGGGGCAGAATGGTGGTGACTGAAAAATGTGCCTTTTGTTCTTTATGGAAGAACGATAAGACAACTATATGCATGGCTCATTTAATCTTTGCAACGCCTCTGACATAGGCACTTGTTTTCATCATACTGAGGAGGAAAAGACTGAGAGGGGTTGAGTGACTGGCTGAGTAGAAAATGCTTAGGATGCACTCAGAAGCATGTGCTTCTCTGATTTTTTCCTGAGGGGTAAACAAACTACAGAATACAACAGAATTTCCAGTCTACTCCTATATTGATAATTTGGTTAACCAGAGGGTTGAAATTGGTAGTGATCTTGCTCGGATGCACAAGAAGGAATTCCCCTGAGTAATTCCCTAGGCTTAGTCTCTGGGATGCACAAAGCCACCCTAAACTGTCATGTTATCAAGTGATATCATTTCCTGTGTGTCTGCTATGTCAGTAGCACCAGCCACTGCTATCTATGCTCTCCTTTGTCTGCTCTTTCAAAATGGGTGCTGAGAAAAATTGCTGTTAGAGTTGCAATTTTCCAAAAGCTTCTAGAAGTAAGATAGGTTCATAAAAGCTCCTGTGAGTGCATCTTGTTGGTAGCAAATGCATCGTGCATTGCTATAAACACTCTGGAAGTTTCCTAGAGAGAAAGAGGACCAGCATAACTTTACTCCCCAGGGATCTCAATTCTCAGATGCTCATAGACACTTTCTTCTCCGATAATTCTTTTCCTTTCACTTTGGATATCTAGCAGGAGTATTTGATTTTCAGTGTTCATTGTTGATTTGAAATGGAACTAAATAAACCTTTTCTTTAAAAGGCCAGGTACTAAATGGTTTCAGGTTTGCTATTATTCAGTTACTATCTTCAGCTGTTCAGTTCTGCCATTATGTCGCAAAAGCAGCCACAGATAATATGTAAATGAACAGGACTGGTTATGTTCCAATAAACTTTTATTGAAAAACTGCAGAGTCAGCCTGGGTTGTAATTTTCCAGTCCTTGATTTAAAACAGAAACAAAATGTTTCGGGCCCATTAGCTGTTACCTAGGTTAATTCTGAGTTTTCTGTATTTTTCTAAGACTTGCTAGGCAGGAAATGATTAAAGTGATGACACAGTGATCTAATGTAATCACTAAAATAATAGTGGTTGACACTTACTGCATGTTTACTATGTGTCAGGTACTCTGATAAATACCACATGTGTTTTATGTGATTTATGAAGCAATACAAGTATATTTTTCATTTGCAGCTGAGGGAACTCAAAGTCACAGAGTTTAAATACACTACCAGTCATCATATGTCACTGATACTTTTTAAGTTCTTTATTGGTACAACTTAGATATAAATAATAATCCTATTCATCATAGGGAATTTGTACCTGTATATGATATATCTTGGTTCCTATTCTTTTCCCAATCACTTCCTCTCCCTTCAACCCCTCTTACCCTCCTTATTTACAAAGTTTGTTTACATTTTATTTTACTTCTTTTATTCTCTTAATATCTATCCTTTTCTTTTCTTTCCCCTCCCCCCAGTTCTTCTTTCCTTTTGAACAGTGTTTTCTTATTTCACAGTATCTATTGTACATTTTGTACCTTATTTACTCTTTCAGTTTCTCACAGCAGGTAGATGATGGGATATTTACATGTGTGTCCAATTTATTTCACTTAAGAGTATGGTCTCAAGATGCCTCCATTTACCAGAAATGTCTCAAGTTTATCCTTCTTTATGGCTGAATAGTATTGCACTGTATAAAAAAAAACACATCTTTTCAATCCATTCCTTAGTTAATGGGTATCTGGGTTGTTTCCAAGAGTTAGCTATTACGAACTGCTGTTATATTCACAGGTGTGCATATATAGCTGTGGTATGATGTTTTTAATTCTTCCAGGAAGATAACCAGAAGGAAAATAGCTGGGTCAAATGAGTCCTCTAATTTTGCTGTTTTGAGAAATCTCCACAATGATATCCACAGTGATTGCACCAGTCTACATTTCCACCAACAGTGGAGAAGTGTTCCTTTTTCTACCCATCCCCTCCAGCATTTATTTATTGGTTGATTTCTTGATAATAATCATGCTTTATAGAGTGAAATGGAATCTCAGTGCTATTTTATTTTTTTAAATTTTTTTATTTTAAAGAGAATAAAAGAAAAGAGGGCAGATCTAATCAGAACAGAACGATGTAAGCAACACAACACTTCACAACAAGAAAATTGGATATGAACAGTAGCTATCATAATGTCTCCTTCTTTGAAATAGTTGAGCTTAGCTTTACACACAATAATGTCAAACATAACAAAATAGAATAAAACCACTCAAGAGAATGAAAGTATTGGAAGGCATTCAGAACCAAATAACCGAAGATGAACAATGTCTGCTGTATTATCTCATTTTCCATTAAAGAGACTGTCGTTCTTCCAGTGAACATGCTTGGCCCCTTTATCAAAGATAAGGTGGTTGAGTGTGTTTGTAGATGTATCTTCTAATCTATCCCATTGATCTTCAGGTCTGTTTTTATTCCAATACCATGTTGATTTTATTACAGTAGCTTTGTAGTATAACTTCAGGTCAGGGATTGTGATGCTGTCTGCCTTGGCTTTGCTGCTTAGAATTGCCTTTGCTATTCTAGGTCTCTTCTGGTTCCAGATGAATTTTAGGAGTGATTTCTCTAGATCTATGAGGTATGTTAGTGGTATTTTCATTGGGATTGTATTGAATGTGTATAACAATTTTGGGAGAATGGCCATTTTCACAATATTTATTCCTCCTATCCATGAACAAGGATGTCTTTCCATTTTCTGAGGTCCTTTTCAATTTCTTTTTTCAGGGTATTATAATTTTCCCTGTACAACTCTTTTACATCTTTCATTAGATTAATTCCTAAGTATTTCATTTTTTTTGGATGCTAGTGTGAAGGGTGTGGCTTCTTATTTCTCTCTCAGTGATTTTGTTGTTAGTGTATAAGAATGCTATTGACTTTTGAGTATTGACTTTGTATCCAGCTACATTGCTGAATTTATTTATTATATCTAGGAGTCTTTCAACAGAGGTTTGGGGATCTTCTACATAGAGTATCATGTCATCTGCAAATAATGATAATTTAATTTCTTCTTTTCCTATTTTTCCTTTTATTTTTCTCTCGTCTAATTGTTCTGGCTAGTATTTCCAGTACTATATTGAATAGGAGCGGTGATAAGGGAGGCCCACCACACAAGGGAAGCCAAAGCCAAGTGAGTCCCAGTAGCAGAGGGCTCAGGAGGTGATTTCCAACATATCCAGGGAAAGCTTTGGAAAATTGCTGGCAACACGGAAATATAGGAAAATGACAAAACAAAAGACCAAAATGCAATCTCAAACCTTTAGCCCATCCCAAGAAACTTAGGAGTCATGTACATAGAAGAAAATACTACACATACACCTGAAATGCATGAAATGATATCAACTGAAATAAAGAAGCAAGTATGGGAGGCTATGAGGGAACTCAAATCAGAAATATCTCCAAGGTAAAAGAAGAAATGATAAAAGTAGTGAAAGAAATACTGAATGCATCCAATGAAGACACAGCTAAAAAATTAGAGGGACAAACCAAACAAATAGAATCCCTGAATGAACAGTTTAAGAGACAAACAGAATAGATTAAGCAGATTTGAAGAGACATACAGGAAATCAAAAACTCTAATGAAAGTTGCAAAAACTGCCTCAATGAAAGTGAAGATAGAATCTCAGACCTTGAAGATAAGATTGCAGCTAGTGAACAGGAAAGGAAAGATCTTCTAAAAATAACAAGAAATCAGGAAATAATTCAACAGCTGCAAGATGATGCAAAGAAAAACAACATAAGATTGATAGGGATAAAAGAAAAAGAAGGGGACAACACAAATGATATCAAGAGGCTATTTACAGAAGTAATAGCTGAAAACTTCCCAAACATGAATATGGAAACTGACATAGAGATTAGTGAAGCATATAGAACTCCAAATAGCCATAACCAAAACAAAACTACCCCCAGACACATAATAATCACCATCCCAGAAATCCAACAGAAGAACAGAATATTAAAAGCTGTTAGAGAGAAAAGACAGGTCACCTATAAAGGAAAACCTATCAGAATCACAGCAGACTTCTTAACACAAACAATGAAGTCAAGGAGAGCATGGAGTGAAGATTTTCAGATCCTAAAGGAAAATGACTTCCAACCCAGACTGATGTACCCTGCAAAACTGTCCTTCAAAATGGATGGAGAAATGCTGGATGGATGTTCTTGTCTTTCCATGACAAAGAACAGCTGAAGAACTTCATGATCACCAAACCAAACCTACAAAGAATACTAAAAGACATTCTAGATACACATAGGAAAAAAACCACTAAGCAAGACAGATAACTAAACAGAATGGAAAGCTAAGATACAACATCAGAAAGATAACATGTCAACAATAAACCAATATATGACAGTTATAACCATTAATGTAAATGGCCTCAATTCACCAATTAATAGAAACAGACTGGCAGAATGGATCAAGAAACAATGTCCAACCACATGCTGTCTACTAGAAACCCATGTAACTCAAAAGGAAATTCATAGACTGAAAGTCAAAGGAGGGAAAACAATACTCCATGCAACAGAAACTCAAAAAAAAAAAAAGTGGGGGTAACTATTCTGTTTGCAGATCATGTGAACTTCAAACCAAGAATGATCCAAAGAGATAAAGAAGGTCACTACATACTAGTTAAGGGAAAACTGCAAGAGGAAGAGATAACAGTCTTAAATATATATGCACCAAATTCCAGAGCATCCAACTACACAAAGCAAGTATTAACAGAAATGAAAAATCAAATAGGCAATAACACAGTTATAACAGGAGACCTTAACACACCATTGACACAAAGGGATAGATCAACTAGACAGAAAATCAGCAAAGAAATAACAGAACTGAATCACACTTGTGAACAAATGGATTTGATAAATGTATACAGAGTGTTCCATCCAACAACATCAGAATATACATTCTTATCAGCAGCACATGGAAGATTCTTTAAAACAAACCATATACTAAACCACAGAACATATTTAAGTAAATGCAAAAGAGTTGAAATTATCCCATGCATGTTATTGGATCATAGCACCATGAAACTGGAAATTAATGATAAAAGTAACTGCAAAAACCACACAAACACATGGAAAATTAAGTAATACACTCTTGAGCAATCAGTGGGTCACAGAGGAAATTAAAGAAGAAATTAAACAATATCTACAAGCAAACAAAAATACAAATACAACTTACCGGAACCTGTGGGATGCAATGAAAGTGGTCCTCAGAGGAAAATTGATTGCATCTAGTTCCCACATTAGGGAAACAGAATGAGCACAAATAAGCGACCTGATATTACACCTCAAACATCTAGAAAAAGAAGTGCAAGCCAAGCCCAAAGCCAAAAGAAGGGAGGAAGTTATAAAGATCAGAGCAGAAATCAGTGCAATAGAGACTAAGAAAACGATTCAAAGAATCAATGAATCAAAGAGTTGGTTCTTTGAAAGAATAAATAAAATTGACAAGCCCCTAGCCAACCTAATTTAAAAACGGGAAGAAAAGACTCAAATTCATGCAATACAGAATGAAAAAGGAGAATTCACTACCAACCCTGTGGAAATACAGAAGATCATCAACAACTATTTGGAAAACCTCTACTCTCATAGGTTCGATAACACAGAAGAAATGGACAGATTCCTAGAAACATATGAGCCACCAAAGCTGGATCAAGAAGATGTAAAACTGCTGAATAACCCAATTTCTATTAATGAAATTGAAAATGTAATCAAGTCCCTACCAACAAAGAAGAGCCCAGGCCCAGATGGATTCACTGCGGAATTCTACAAGAAATACAAAGACTTAATGCTGACACTCCTCAAACTCTTCAATGAAATTGAAAGGGAAGCAATTCTTCCTAAGTCATTCCTGGAAGCAAATATCACTCTAGTACCAAAACCTGAGAAAGACCCAACTAAAAAAGAGAACTACAGGCCAATCTCCCTCATGAACACAGATGCAAAAATTCTCAATAAAATATTGGCAAACAGGATGCAGCAAATCATCAAGATTATACACTATGACCAAGAGGGATTCATCCCAGGCATGCAGGGATGGTTCAACATACAATAATCAATAAATGTAATCCACCATATCAATAGAGCCAAAAGCAAGAATCACATGATCATTTCTATAGATGCAGAAAAAGCTTTTGATAAGATCCAACACCCATTCATGATAAGAACCTTACAGAGAATTGGAATAGATGGTCTTTACCTCAATATGATAAAGACCATCTACGACAAACCAACAGCCATTGTCATATTAAATGGCCAAAAACTGAAAGCCTTTACCTTGAACTCAGTGCTGTTTTAATTTGCATCTCTTGAGTGACCAGTGATGTTGAACATTTTTTCATATATTTACTTGCCATTTGCATTTCTTCCTCTGAGAAGTATGTATGTTTCATCTCAGATGCCCATTTTTTGATTGGGTCTTTAAATTTGGGTGGTCCGATTTTTTAAAATTCTTTATATGTTCTAGGTATTAGTCCCTTGTCCAAGGGACAACTGCTAAAATTTTTTGCCCACTTGGTGTGTTGGTAATTCCTTTTGGAGTACAAAAACTTTTTAATAGGATGAAATCTCAGTTGTTGATTCTTTGTTGTATTTCCTGTGTGATCAGGGTTTTGTTGATGAAATCTTTACCTACACCTATATCCTTGAGAGTGCTACCTACTCTCTCACAGAAGATTTAGTGTTTCTGTTTTAATATTTTAGATATTTGATACATTTATATTTTTAGTTTAGTGCATGATGAGAGACATAGGTCTAGTTTTAGTCTTTGGCATGTGGAGAGCCAGTTTTTGAGCACCATTTATTAAAGAGGCTTTCTTTCAGTAAATGTGTTTGGCCCCTTTGTTGAACATAAAGTGGTTGAACATGTTTGGAGTTGTGTTCTAAACTGTTTCATTGAGTCTCATGGTTTTTTAAAATCACAGGAGCTTTGTAGCATAATTTCAAGTCAGGGATTGTGATGCCCTTTGCCTTGTATTTGTTGCCTATAACTGTTTTTGCTATTCTATGTGTCTCCTAGTTCCAAATGAATTTTAGGAATGTTTTCTCTATACCTGTCGAGTATAATAATGGTATTTTGATTCGGATTGCATTAGATCTATGTAAAAATTTTGGGAATATGGTCATTTTTACTATATTGTTTTTTTCTACTCATGAACGAGGGATACCTTTCCATTTTCTGATACCCTCTTTAACATACTTTTCCAGAATACTGTGATTTTTAATGTATAGATATTTTGCTTCTTTTGTTAGATTGAATCCTAAGTATTTCATTTTTTTTATGTTGTCAAAGGTGTGGTTTACCCAATTTCTCTCTCAATGAGTTTATTATTCATGTACAACAATGCTATTGAGTTTTTCAGTGTTGACTTAATATCCTACTAAACTGCTGAATTTGGTTATTAAATCTATGAATTATTTGGTGGAGATTTTGGTGTCTTTTATGTGGAGTATTGTTTCATCCACAAATAATGATAGTTTAATTTTTTTCCTTTCCTATCTATATTTCTTTTGTCTTATTGTCCTGCCTAATGTTTCCAGAACTATATTGAACAAGAATGGTGACACTGGGCATCCTTGTCTCGTTCCTGATTTCAGAGTGAAAACTTTTAGTTTTTGTCCATTTAGTATGATGTTGGCTGTTGGTTTTTCAAAGATGGCTTTTATCAGATTAAGATAAAGACCATCTATTCCAATTTTCTGTAGGGTTTTTTTCCCATCATGAATGGACATTGTACTTTGTCAAATGCTTTTTCTGCATCTATTGAGATGATCATGTGATTTTTGTTTTTGGTTCTGTTGATACAGTGTATTACATTTCTTGACTTGTGTATAATGAACCATCCCTGCATCCCTGGAATGAATCCTACTTGGACATGGTGTATAATTTTCTTAATGATTTGCTGTATTCTGTTTGCCAGTATCTTACTGAGGATTTTTGCATCTATGTTCATTAGGAAGATTGGTCTATAGTTCTCTTTTTCAGTTGGGTCTTTCACTGGCTTTGCTCAGGGTAATACTTATCCCAGGAATGATTTTGGGAATATTGTTTCTTTTTCAATTTCATTAAAGGATTTCATCATTAGTAGCATTGTATCTTCTCTAAATTTCTTGTAGAATCTTGTAAGTCCATCAGGGTCTGAGCTTTTATTTGTTGGAAGTTATTTCATTTTCAATTTTCTTAGCTGATGTTGAGTTAAATAGAATTCTTATATCTTCTTGATTCAATTTTGGCATTTAATATGTATCTAGGAATGTGTCCATTTCTTTTGTGTTTTCCATCTTAGAAATAAAGGTTCTGGAAGTGGGTATGATTTCTCTAGGATCTGTTGTGATTTTATCCTTTTCATTTGAGTCTTTTCTTTTTTGATAATGTTGGCTATGTTGGCTAAGGGTTTATCAAGTTTATTTATCTTTCAAAGAATCAACTCTTTGATTCATTGACTTTTTTTGTATTATTTTCTTAGTCTCAATTACATTAATTTCTGCTCTTTATAATTTCATCCCTCTTACAAGCTTTGGGTTTGATTTGTTCTTTTTTTTTTCTAGAATTTTAAGGTTCAACATTAAGTTGTTTATTTGAGCTCATTATGTATTTCCTGGTATGAGAATTCATCGCTATGAATTTCCCACTTAGGACTGCTTTTATTGTGTCCCAGAAATTTCAGTATATTGTATAGGCATTATCACATAAATCAAGGGACTACTAAATTTCTTAACTTCATCTATGACTCATTGGTTGTTCAAAAGGGTGTTATTTAGTTTCCAGGTTTTTATATAGTTTTTGTGGCTTTTCTTGCATTGATTTTCATCTTCATTGCCTATGGCCAGATAATATGGATGGGATAATTTACTTCCACATGTTTTATAGGCTAGTATGTGTACTATTTTGGAGAACATCCCCTGTGCAGCTGAGCAGAATGTGTATTTTGACTCTGTAGACATATACTAAGTTCATTTGTTCACAGATTTGATTTAGTTCTGATATTTATTTGTTGAATTTTTTGATTAGTTGATCTATTTATGATAGTGGGTTATCGAGGTCCCCCATTACAATTGTTAGTGCTTATTTGATTTTTCATGTCTGTTACTATTTGTTTTATGTAGCTAGGTGCACCAGCATTTGGTGAACATATATTCATGATTGTTATTGCTTCTTGGAAGAGTTTTCCCTTACCAAGTGTGTAGTGTCTCTTTTGATCAGTCTTGAAGTTCATATTGTCTGGAAATAGAATAGCTACCCCTGTATTTTTTCTGGGTTCCTGTTACAAGAAGTATTGTTTTCCATCCTTTGACTTTTGTTCCATTAATTTGTTTTTAAGTTGGGCTTTTTTTTCTTGACCCATTTAGTTAGTCTGTTTCTTTTGATTGGTGAGTTGAGACCATTTACATTTGATTGTGATAACTGAAACGTATTGGTTTATCCTTCTCATGTTATTTTCCTATTATTAGAGCTCTGTCTTTCTTTTCTGTTTAATTCCTTAACCTGACTTGTGGTTTCTTTCTATTGGTGTTCTTGGATTTGTGGTCTTTTTTTATCCTTCTAAAATAACCTTCAGAACATTTTAGAGAGCTGTTCTGGTGGTCATGAATTTGTTCAGGTGTTCTTTGTCATGAGAGTATCTTATGTCTCCAATGATTTTGAAAGATATTTTTGTGTGGTAAATCAATTTGAGTTAGTGGTTGTTTTCTTTTAGGGCTTGGAATACTTGACTCCAAGCTGTCCTTGACTTAAGGATTTGTATTGAGAAGTCTGCATTGATTCTAATGGACTTTACTTTATAGATGATTTGTTTCTTTTCTCACATAATTTTTAATATTCTATTCTTGTGCTAAATTTCTGGAATCCTACTTATTAAATGCCTTGGTATACATTTATTTGGGTCATGGCTATTTGGAGTTCTATATGCTTCACTTCTTTATATATCAAATTCTTCATTGATGTTTGGGGCATTTTCTGCCATTACTTCTGTGAAGAAGTTCTTTATGGTGTTTGTGCTATCTGTGGCTTTCTCACTGATTTTGATTAATCTTATGTTGTTCTTCTTTGCTCATCTTGCAGTTGGATTGATTTTTTATGGTCTTTTGCTATTTTTAGCATATCTTTCTTTCCATATCACTAACCACAATCCTGTGTTGTAGGTCTGATGTTCTATCCTTGCCTTCATTCAATCTGTTGCATATTCATTTCAATGGAATTTTTGATCTCCTGGATATCTGTTTGGATCTGTTTCATGAATTCCATTTCTTTCCTATGTTTGGAATTCATGGTTTCTGTCATTTTCCCAAGATCCTTTTTAAAAAAATCTGTCTACTCTGGATTCATTGAACATGTCTTTCACTTTGAGTGTCATTTCTTTTTTTCAACTGAGAGGTTAGTTTTTCTCTAGCCTCATATATTTTGATTTTACTTTTACTGCTATTGTTTCAGAAAGTTCCAGTGAGTGGCTTCCAATTTTCTCTGTCGCATTGTGCTCTGGACTTGTTCTGAGTAGGCTGGAGGTGTGGGGTTTGATTTTGCTCCTATGTCTTGTTATTTTCTATTTTATATATATTTTTTTGAGATAAGGTCTCACTGTGTGGTTTGTACTGGCCTCAAACTCATTATGTAGTTGAGGCTGGCCTTGAACTCATGGCAATCCTCCTGTCTCAGCCTCCTGACTGCTTGGATTACAGGCATGCACCACCACACCTGGCATATTTTCTATTTTTTATTTTCTTTTATTTATTTTTATTTTTTGCTGTGTTGATGCTTGTAGATTTCTTATGGTACATCACTTTATCACTAGTGTTGAGACTTTACTAGGAAATATCTGTTCCTCAGAAATGTCTTCTAGGTGTAGGTGGTCCTTGGTCTTTATATCTATTCCAAGAATCTACCCACCCAATTTATTAAGGATGAAAAGTTGCTATTATTTAGCTCAGAACCCTGTCCTTTGGTATGGGATTTAAGGTAATGTTTATGACCTCAGACAATCATATGGTTGTTATACGAGGAAAAAAACATTACACCATGTATGACATCCTGGTTAAAATAATACAATGAGCAATAATAACAATAACATCAAGCTCAGCCTAGCAAGAGACAAACTGTGGTACCTTTACCACAGTTATTAATTATTATTAATTTGGTACCTTTAACTATAGGAACAACTCTATAGTTATATAACAAAATTGAGGAACTTATATGCAGTGAGTTTTCCCTTAGTAGAGTTATTTGACCCTTTGTATGACTGATTTAAGAGGGACAGGCAGCAAAACAGAAAGATGAATGAGCAGAAATATAGTAGAAGCAACGATGTAGGGTGAAGGATGATCATCAACATTTTGGGAAAGTAGAGAAGAGTGCAGGAGAGAAACAATGAAAGAGAAAGCAACAGAGTATTGAAATGAACCAGCAAGACAATAGACATTGTTCACTCACATAAAAATATAAAATCAAGAGAGATAGTTGAGAGAAGAGATAAAGAAGATGAATAGAACAAAATAAAAATGAAGGTAAGAAACCTAAATAGTAAAAACACACCATAACAAGACAGAACAAAAACCTTAACTGAACTGAAAAACGAAAACCAATCAAATAAACAAAGATAAAGAAAAATAATAAAATTTCTCTGGTGTCCACGGTTCTGTGGTAGTGTCTGAGTTGGATCCCAGAAATGTGATGTGTAAGCCTGCCAAGTTTGCAGTAGGATTTGTGCTTAGTTTGGGGCTGATCTTGGCCTCTGGATGTGGGGGCTGGGTCTGGTCTTCAGACGACAATGTTCTGGATGTCTACTCCTCCTTACCTATTAGTGCCCTCCCAGGTGCTATAGTGCCCTTGGGTGGGGAAAGCATGGATTTGCTCCCAAACCCATGCAAAGTTGACTTGTTGTTCTAGACCTTGCACAGCTTCCTCTGTTCCACATTACTCTCTCCCGTTATACACTGATTGTAGAGCAGTGGGAGTGTCCTTGACCTGCCATAGGCCAAGGCTGCTTGTCTGTTTGCATGGCTGGGCCAAGAATGTCTTGCTGGTTACAGACCAGAGTGATGCTTCCATTCATTTGTATTAGGGCAAAGAGTGGCTTTTGTTGGCTATTAGAGTAGGCTCTGGGTGGTTCCAGCTCTTCCCTCTCAGTAGAATTCCCCCAAGTTTGCTTCCCAGTTCACAGCAGTCTACTCTGACTGGATGACTCTTCCATAATTCCACTCTAGGACTTTGGCAGTGAAGCACCCTGGGACTGTTCTGCTGCTTGGGCTTGCCCTGAGCCCTTTGAATTAAAATGGCAGTCCCGCCCTCCTGTTTCTGTTCCCTGTGTTTGTGTGTCAATACACAGTGCTGGTTCACCTCACTTACCAACTGTTGGCTTTGCAGGGCCCCTCAGGAAACAGTGTTTCTCCACACTGGTTCATGGTGCTGCCATGTTGCTGTAAGCAGCAGTCTACCATGCTGCAGTGCTGGGTTTGTCACTAATACAGTGAGATAGGTGGTCTGACTGCAGGATCTGTGAACGTCTATATAGATTGCAGTGGTAGACGTTGAATTGAAAGGGAAGACCATACATGGGACTTAAAATCAGAAAGTGAGGTTATATCCTTTCCCACCTGTAAAATTATTAGTATACTAACCTTTGCCCTTTGAACCCTAGAGATTGCTATGGCAATAAAAGGTTATATGGATGTACTTTACAAACTGTAATGCAAGTTATTAGTCTGGTTTGGGTATGTCTTAAGTGTTTTTTCCCCTATGTGAGATAAAAAAAATAGTAAAAGAATCAGTGGAGTTCTGGAAGCCAGGATAAGGATATCAATGGTGTTGATATCTAAAGTCGTCTTCAAAATTTTGCTGCTTAGTTTACTCCATCTCTCTCTACCTTAGCAGTATTCACCTTTTCTAAGTCTGACTTGTTGTTATTGCTTCTAAGCCTGTCTTTCTATTGACAGAATGTAGATTATTCACCTTCCCCCAACCCACTGTGATGCAGGCAAAATTGAGCCTTTTTTTGTAGATCACTCGGGTTACACAGAAATGAAGTTAATGAAAGTGAGGCTAGGACATAAAAAGGTACAGTTACCTGTGTACGGAGTCCAATTTTATATTCTATTGCAACTATGTTTTGCTGAAGATTGATTTGGATGGGGTAGTTTTGAGGCACCTTCCAGTTCCTTCCATCCTTCCATCCCCTGTTCACGGCATCTGGCTGAATGTTATTAGGTGTTGATGTAAAACAACAATTCTGCTTCAAAGAAATAAAATATGTGAGTCAAATCTGAGTGAGCATGACCCAAGAATACATATTTGAGTTATTCTGACTGGCATATTCCTCTGTGGAAAATGTCACATGAACATTTGTGACAGAACAAATGTCACAGAGCAATATATTTACCAGTGATGTTGGAGGGAATATCAGGTTGGCAGGCTAGAGATATAGCAAGGCAGGGACATCTCTGTAGGATTCAGATGTTATGATACTGAATTGGGTTGACAGAGGCAAGAGGTTAGGTATAATTATAAATTCTGTGTTAGTTATTTTTCTCTTGTTGCTGAGACAAAATATTCAACAATCAAAGTTAAAAGGGGGAGGTCTATTGAGCTCACAGTTTGTAGAGGTTTCAGTTCATAATTGGTTGACTCAAAGGCAGGATGACATGCACATAGGCACTGCAGAGAAGAAACAGTTCATGTAGGCAGAAGGTAGCAAAGCAACAAGGGATGACCATAGTTTTTTTCTATCCTTATATCTTATCCAGATTACTTAGAGTGGGTAGCACTCATGCCCTTAATCTTAGTGCCTCGATTCTAGCATTGCACCATGAATCAGCCTCACTGTCACACACTCTCTAGATCCACTCGTCTCTGACACAGCCCCACTGCATAAGGCTTTGGGGGTACATCTAAGCACAAACCATAACCAATTCCAAGACTTACATAGTGGTCTTGAGGATATTAGTTCAGATTCAGAGGTTGGTAGTAAAAGGCTACTCAGAGGGACTAAAGATAGCCCAAGAAAACTGACTCACTCATGATCTGCAGCATTCCATCTCTCCACAATCGTGATGACCTAGTCAGCCAAGGTCAAATAGTCTGCAGGCCTTTCAGTACAAATGAGACTTCTTTAGCAAACTTCAGTTCACGTAGCTTAGTCACAGTGATTGATACTCTCCAAGCGCAAAGCAGAAAAATGAAAACAGCCTTGAATATTGCTCCTTTTCTACCCAGGCAAGTCTCTTATAATATTTGTGTGTAGTAAACTCTCACTTTATTTTCTCCTACGCTCTCTTTTCCTTATAACCTGTCTCTAACAATTTGGGGTATAAGTCAGTATTCTTCAGAAAAATATTTATAGAAATTCTAAGAAATTGACTCCTGCAGTTGTGGCTCAGGCAGTTTGACATCTGTAGGACAGGTTCACAGGCTGCAAACTTAAACTGAGTGGTTTTTAAATTTATTATTTATTTATTTATTTATTTATTTATTTATTTATTTTTGTGTTACTGGGGATCAAATTCACAATCTTGTACTTGCCAATCAGGCACTTATCCTGCTGAACTAAATCCCTGGCCCTGTTTTTGCAGTTTTGAGACAGAATTCCTTCTTATAGAAACTTTAGTCTTCACCCATAAGACCATCAACAGATTAATCCCTACTCACCCTCTGAAGACCAATTTGCTCTAAGTAGCAGCTATTAATTGTAAGTTAATTACCTCTGAAAAACACTTTCACCACAACAGTTAGTCTAGGGTTTAACTAGCTGCTGATGCTACCTAGTCTTAGCTAGGTGGATGCAGTGTAACTAGCCATCATCCTCACCCTTTAAAAAAATTTTTTTTTAAAAGTTCTTTATGTTTGTAGTGCATGCATTTTTTAGTCTTCTTGGGAAGTTGGTACATGTGCATGATGTACCTTGCTTTTTTTTTTTTAGATCCTCTTCCTTTCACCTCACTCCTCCCTTCTCTTCTAATTTCCCTTTCCCTCTTTTCATTCCCATTGATATTATCTCAGTTTGTGTTATGGCATATAATGTCCACATCCCTGAGATTATTAGGATCATGTACTGGCATATCTTCATTCTACCTGTTTCTCCTTCTCTTCCCCCTTACCCCTAGACCCTTCCTGTCTGCAAGAGTTCCATCCCCTGGTATCCTTCTATCTCTCCTTTATTTTTCTCTTAGTTTGTACTTTGCCTTTACTCAAATGAAGGATACCATATGGTATTCAAGCTTGTATGTCTGATTTATCTCATTCAAAATTATATTTTCTGGGTGCATCCATTTTCCCACAAATGTCTCAGGTTAGTCCTTTTTTAGAGCCAAGTAGTTTTCCATTATGCATAGGTACCACATTTCCTTCAGGCAGTCATCAATTTATGGGTATACAGGCTGTTTCTGGGTTTTAATTATTGTGAATTGCGATGCTATAAATATTGCTATGCATGTATCACTGTATGCCTTAAGCTGTTTGGGGAAGATATCTAGGAGGATAGCTGGGTCATCAGGAATTTCTAATTTTGTTTCTTTGAGAAATCTCCATACTGATTTCCATAATGATTTTTTCAGTTTAAATTCCCACCAACATTGTAGGAGGGTTCTTTTTATACCATAGCCAAACTAGCATTTGTTATTTTTTGATTTCTTAATAATTACCATAATTTCTAGAGTAAGGTGGACTTTTAGCATTTTAAAATTTGCATCTCTCTAAAGGCTGGGTATGTTGAACGTTTTTTCATATATTTGTTGGTCATTTGTACTTCTTGCACTTTTTCCACTGTTCATTTGTTCATTTCTTGGCTTGGTCTCTAAATTTAGATGATCTAATTATTTTTAGTTCTTTATATATTCTAGATATTAGTCCTCTGTCTATGGAGTAGCTGGAAAAAATATTTTTTATCATTCTGTAGGTTATCTCTTCATCCTTGATGGTGAAAACTATCCTTATATCCTATCTGTAAACCTGAAATAAGGAGAAATGTTAGTTGTTCTGAACAGTGTTCTGTGAAATGCAGAAATCAAGGAGCCTTGTCCTCATTGGCTGAGTAAACAGCATGAATCATTTGTACTGTACTTGGCCCTGTAGTTCATTCATTGATAGTCTATAGTCTTTCCCACAGTTTAGCTTTAGGCATATAAAAACATACTCATTAACTTGAAATAACACTGCAGTGGTGGAAATGGTGATGATACATATTATTTTAACTAGCCCATGCATGCTAAGGGGTTTCTTCATTTTTTTCTAAGGTTTTGATTTTTCATTTTTTTCTCAATAAAGTAAACTTAACTTTTCCTTTAAATAAAATCTGGAAAGAACAGGGAAGAAGTGGGTAGCTTATAAAAGTATGATTGTCTATTATTTGATAGCATTACAAGTTAGCTTGTTTTTACATAAGACTCAGAAATTCTTTTCCAGTTTATGCGAGCCTTTGGTTGACTTTGATGACTATCCATGTCAGTTGGTGACTTTGATAAAAAATATGAAAGCTTAATATAATACTAAGCATTTACTTACATATTTTCACTGAGAATTAACTTAATGAACTGCTTATATTTGCATTTTAACTACAAAATTTTTTTGGTTTTACCATCAAGATTGTCTGGAAAGTACACTGAAGTGTGTCAAAAGAACAGCATTTCTTGTAATGTTTTATAGTAACCTGACCTGAGAAACTCCATAAAAGTACTAATTCTTTTACATTTAGGTTTTACTTCCTATTCATACACACACAACATAATTATAGTAAAATTCAAAAGGTGAGAATGAGACATTGATAGAAATTGAGCTATTTTTATGTTAAGCATTCATATCTAATACCTTAAATATTTAAACTTATGCAATATCTTTCGTTTTACAACAAAAAGTTTTAAAAACTCTTTCAGTATCCACAGAAGTTCCAAAATTTCATGTAAATGTGTGTAAAATATATGTAACTGTAAAAATATAGGCAAAACACATACCATTCAAAGTAGTAAGGATACTAAAAATTGAAATTGCTAAGAATTTAAGGACCTTCTTTGCTTGTATTATGAATATTTGGTACCATGGAAAACCCATTGAAAACTGTGGTTACATGTTTAAAAATGTCTTTCAAAATGCATCACTGATTTGGCAAAAAAGTAGGCCACTGTAGAAAACAAAAGAAAGTGAAAGCAGAATGTGGGGAAGGGGAAGGACTTGTAAGTATTTATGACACTGGACAGCCCCAACTTTCCATTTTGACCTACAGATTACACTCTTGGTTCTATTAGAATGAGAAATAAACTTTCAGTGTAACAGGAATAGTAACAAATCTGTCTAATGCAACTTTTTCTTGGATAAAGGAAAGGAAACCATCTTTGGGAAATGAGAATCACAAACCATCTTCAATGGTTTTGGTCTTAAAATGCTCCTCAAAACCTTTTGTGTTGGAAAGGTGATTGGATTATGCAGGTGGTATAGCTGACATGCTGTTGGGAAGCAAGGATCCACCACAGGAGCTGTGGGTGCGGCCCAGGAGGGTTAATCTCCCTCCCAGCTCCACCTTTCATGCTTTACCGTTCCTATCCTTCATGTGATGAGCAGCTCCCCTCTGCTGTGTCCCTCTGCCATGCTGTCCAGCTTTGGAGCCAGTCAACTATGAACCGAAATGTGAGCCAAAGTAAGTATCTCCTCCCTTCAGTGGTGGGTGTCACGTACGGTGAACTAACAGAAAGTGATGAAGATACCAGCCTTCTGTTGAGCTTGCAGCAGAGACTGAGGTCATCTGTGTAGCCCAAATGGCCACAGTCAGACTTTGCTCTTTAGTTGTGGACTCGAGTCAATAGTGATAATAGGATGGGGAAAGGAAGCAGAAATTCTTACTGGGGAATGAAATTTCATGTTGGTCCTCAAAGATTTTCCATTAAACAAGTATCAAAGAATGTCTGTCACAGTCAGTAATTACCAGGCAAAAATCATAAAACTGCCACCCTTTTCCAAAAATGAACCCCTATGAGCTAGCCAGAAGGAAAAATAATAGATTGAGCTTCAGAAACTTCATATATTGGAGATTTTGACACATTGCACAAAAGATGTGCATAAACTTGCCTAACAAGTGAGGAATGGCTTGGAAATATCATCAAGGAATAAGAAGTTGAAAAAAATGACCAAGTGGATTTGAAAACAGAATTTTAAAAAGTCTCTGGAAATCAAACAGTTTAATAATGATACTGAAAAAGTAATTTATTGGGTTAAAGAACAGAATGGATATAGTATAAGAAAGATTTGTTTAAAAAAGAAAGATTTATTGAGTTGAAAAATATATCCAGGGAGGTTATCCAGAAAGCTTAGGGTGGTAAATGGAGAAAGAGAGAGGAAGAATGAACAGCACTTTAGGAGAGATGGACAACAGTATATGAAAATGTAATAGATCATAGTCATAGTTGTAGAGGAAATAGCATAATAATCGAATACAATAGAAGAGAACACATTAAAAAATATAATGACTGAAAATTTCTAGAACATTCGAAAGACACTAGTCCTCAAATTCAGAAGCCTACAATTTACAAATTGAAACAGTAAAAAGAAATACACACTAAGATCTCTGTTAGGTATTGGTAAAGCATCAAAGATGAAAAACTTATCTTAATTGTAGCCAGAGAGAAAAGATCACATTTAACAGAAAAGGTAATTAGACAATTGGTTTCTCAGTAGCAGTGATGAAAATGAAAAGCCAATGGAATGCTTTCAATATGAGAGGATACAATGTTCAATTTAAGACTGAATACATAGGAAAATCATCTTTCAAGAATGAAAGTGATGTAATGACATCATCAGACAAGAACAGTTTCCTGTAAAAACAACCACTAACATTCTGGAGCATGTATTTCAGGCATTAGAAATAAGTAGAAAAAATGTCTGATATGCAAGAAGGAATGGAGAGTAAAAATATTGAGAAATATGTGAGTATAAACAAGCATTGGCTAATGAAACAACAATAATATCTGATTTGGAGGCTCAGTAGTTAGAACTAAAACTTGGGACAATAGTGTTACATAAGTTGGAATGGTAATATTGAGACAGTGTTCTGTGACTCGTGGTGTTCCTTTTGTGCATATAACCTTTGCTTCTGAGGACACCAGTCAGACTAAATTAGGGCCTACCACATTTTAACTTAAATATTTCTTTAAAATCACTGTCTGCAAATATAGCCACATTCTAAGATACTGAGAATTAGGGTGCAGCATATGAAATGGAGGTCAGGGGTGGAGGTGGGGAGAATTCAGTCTATAGTATCCATAGTAATTAAAATACAAATTTTCTTAAAATCTCTTCTCAAACAGATAGAGAATCAAAGTTGTTTCAGAGGATTGGATTTGACTGCATATCCCTTGATAATTTTAGAAGAAAGTAGACATTAAGAATACCAGATTTTCACTTTAGAAGAAAGTACGCATTAAGAATACTAGATTTTCACTTTACGCTTTTATTCATGACTTGCTGTGCTGAAGAAAAACTCAGTAATATAAACAATAATCTCATAATTATGACTCAGAGTCTTGACTTTATTTTAATGTAGAAGTAGACTATGAGTCTAATCATCTTTACATTTGTTTTCTGGAATGCGCAATTACTCAAGTTACAAAAGCAGAGCATGGAACTTGCTCTACTGAATAGATAAAAATTATTGGCATTTAAGAAATTAGTCATATATAACTTTTCTAAGATTCTTCAAGATAATCTCTTCTAACTGAGGTAAATATCTCTTCTCTTGGAACATAAATCTTGGGTATATTTGCTTTCTAAATACCATATTGATCGTGTAAATAAAATTTAATGAGCTTTTATTGTTGTACTTGCAACAGGCATAATCTTCACTGTTGATTTTATACTGAGAAGCATTTTAGTGTGTCATGGACTGGATCACATAAGAATTTTAAATATAAATAGATTTTTCAAATTACATACTTATTACCTAGATCTTTGCATGCAGCTTTAAAATGACATTTTATTAAATATTTGCTTGCCTAAAGTTGAAAGATTCAGATAAGAATACACTTTTTGTTGCACATTTTAGAAAGATTCTTAGGAAGAAAATAGCCCTTTCATAGGTTAGTAAGTGATGGATTTTCTTGGCACACATTACATGCTAATTTTACTGTACAAGAAAATAAATTCAGTTGGTCAGCTACATTCCAATTTGTCTTCTTCCTCTAACATCCTCCCTTCTTACCTTCTTTGATTTTGACACTCCTACACACCAGTTAAAGCACTTGTTAGAGTGTCCAAAAGAAACTACTGCAATTAATTTCCCCTTCTATTCTTTCTTTGATGTGTCACTCTAATGCTTTGAATAATTTTCAGTATTTGGCCTCTGTTCAGGAACAATTTTCTTGACTTTGAGGAGGGGGAGAAACAATAAAAGAAAAAAATTTTTTTCCTAAACAAGTTTTTTTTTTTTTGGCTAACTACTTGGAAATCATTTTTTTCTTGGGTGACAAAAAATATACAATTGGCACAGTTCACTACTATTAAGAGTTTTTCCCTTTGAACAGAGTTAACTCAGCAGTCTATAACCATATGGCTTGCCTAAGTTATTTTGCCCAAAGATATTTTGATAAATGAACTTTGCAAACTAAACCCATATAAAGTTTTAAAATGACTGCAGGTGTCTTAGTAGGAGGCTCATTTTATTTTTGTAGTGATAAGAAACAATGACCAGACCATGAACTCTAGGGTAATGCTTCATTTCTGATGGCCCACACAGTATATTCCCAGCAGTTTCTATTTGTGGTTACGCAGCAGTCTTAGTCTTCTCTTTCATTCTATACTTGCATTTTAAGGTTAGGAGGTATTTTATCTTGCTTTGCTCCTTTGTAAACTTATTACATTCCACCTTCCCATCCATGCTTCTATTTGTAAAGTAGTGACTGATTTTCAGGGGTGGGTAAGAAAGGAAAGAAATGATAAATTTGGAGATGTGGAGGAGTTCCTCATTCATGGTCTTACTCCTTTTAAATAACCCGCAGCTAGCACAGTGAGTGGCACCCAGCAGCCATTTAAACAATTTTGGTGACATTGAGTTAAGTTTGTTTTAAAATAAATGACAATACAGAGAAACTTTCATCCTGACAAGTAAGACTTAAGTTTTTGTATTTTTCTGATAGATCTGTGTTTTCCTCCTTGAAAAACAAATCCACATTTAAACATAAGACTTTTCTGTGACAGATAAGTCCTACAGAAGGAATTAGAGAAATATGTGTAGATATTTATTAAGAGGTCTGTCATGAAGTACAGCCCTAACAACAGAAGATTATTCCATTTACATAAAATTACTGCTGCTCCTATATGAGCAGTTTGAACTCTATTGAACTTCAAAAATACAGATGTATCTCATCTTTAATGTTCTTTACTCTATTGATAGACATTGTGCATTGCCCCACCTGGCTTCCTTGCTGCTTGTTCATCTGTCTGTCATTAGATTTTACTCTGTCATTGGAGTATACTGTTCTGTCATTAGATGTATTTCATGTTCCTAACAGACCCTTTTGAGGAAGAAGAAAATATATTTCTCAGCTCAAATGTAAATAGCAAGCTAAAGAGTTCTACAACGTGTCCAGTTTTGTTCTTTTTATATTGTTAACTTTGAATTTAAGGTTATATAGATGCCTTTACATGTTACAGATAGATTTACATAGACTTTCTCTTTTCATTCATTCACTCTGTGTTTAATTCAGTAAGAATGTATTGACTCCATACTCTGTGCAAGTTTGTGAAGATGTGATGCCCATGAGGTTGAGTCTGTTAGCTGTGCCCAAGCTGGCAGGTTCATGGACAGGTGATGTACAAACAGGAGGGAAAAAAAGAGGAAGAGGGTAGGATCAGAAGCTCTGGAGGTTGGTTCACTTTCCTTTTCAAACGTGTTCCTAGTCATATTACGTGACTTTCCTGACACTCGGTTGCTTCCTTACTGGAAAGACAGATATTTCAGTTTGGATTTCCATTTGAATATTTGATCTGTGTTTAGATTTATAATTTTTAGAACTGAGAAAAGTGATTGACATACTTGAATAGTTCTACATATACTTAGCAGTACTTCGGTAACTGAATTATCAGTGTAAAATGTAAGTTAATTAAAATTAAATAAAAATTTTGAAGTCTGTTTCTTAGCCACATTTCCAATGTCACACTTGAAGTGCTCAACAGCCATAGTTGGCAAATAGCTACGTTGGACAATGCAGCTCTAGAATGATAGTTCAGTGTGAAAAGTGCTATAGAGGGATGAACAGAGAGTTTTGGGGTTCTAAGAATCAACAGAGTGAGTCTTGAAAAATCAACAAGCTTTCACCCCATAGGGAACAGGATGGAGAACAGCACAACATGATTTCATGTGTGTGTGTGTGTGTGTGTGTGTGTGTGTGTGTGTGTGTGTTTGTGTGGGTGGTACTGGGGATTGAACTCATGGCCTTGTGCATGCGAGCCAAGTAGTCTACCACTGAGCCAAATCCTCAGTCACAATTGGATTTCTTTAAAGCATGAAACGTACCAACAGAACACTAAATGTCATAAGTTATTTAATTTACAGTAATTAGTTGAATATGTATTGTGTGGGATTCTTGAACTGAGTGCTGAGGCTTCAGCAAAACAGGGCTCATTGCAAATGGCTTAGAGTCTAACTATCACTCCTTGGTCCATTTTTCAGAGAAGCTGACATGGGTGTGGTCCTGGGTATACCAAAATGCCATTGCTTCCTGTAGCTTCAGTGTCTATCTAGTCACTTTCAAGTTTAACCCACGAGTAAGACTTCTTTTGAGGGATAAGAAAATTTGCTCTGTTTATTCTCTTCTATGGGGGGAAATCTTTGTAAAAATTGGCATATATTCACTGTACACATTAATGTGCTTTAGTGTGACATTTCAGTACATCCATATAGTATGCATTGACCAAACCTAGTCTCCCTTCATCCCCTCTGCTACCACCCCATTCATAACTTCTAGGACTTGCTATTCTACATCCAGGTCAGCTTTATTTTAACTTTTACTTATGAGGGAGAGAATATCTAGTACTTTCCGTTTTGGGCTTATTTCATCTAAATCATAGCCTCCAATTTCATCCATTTTGTGGCAAATGACAAGATATCATTCTTTGTTGTGGCTGAATATTATTCCATTGTGTATATATTCCACATTTTCTTTATCTGTTCATTTGCTGATGGGCATGGAGGCTGGTTTCATATCTTGCCTATTGTGAATAGTACTGCAATAAACATGGGCCTACAGATAGGTCTTTGGTATGTGGATTTTATTTCTGTTTTATATATACCTAGAAGTGGGATAGATGTATCACGTAGTAGATTACTTTTAGTTTGTAAATAACCTCATCCTGTTGCCTGTGACCAGCAAACACGACATGGCCCATAGGAAAGGATTTTTATGGCTTCTGGGGTCTCCCAGTCACATACTCATAAACATTTCAACTGTCACCCGTGTTTCAGCAAAATTCCATTCTTTGGCTCTTTTACTCCTTACCCAAGAAAGTGGTGGCATGGTTGCTACTTGTCCCCTCTTTGGGATGTTAGACCTGTCCCTGAAACAAATAGGAGATGAGTTAGATTCAGATGACTCTTGACTCAGCTCTTAACTTCCAAATTTTCAGATTTATATTCAATACTCTATATTTCATGTGCTACTTTATTTCCTTTAACTCTCCTTGAATATTAGACAAACAAACCAAAATACTAAAAACCAACCAAACAAAACACAGACAAGAATAAACTGTACATCTAAAAATATTTGCTAGATTATTTTCTACAAGATAATTTTCAACTCTTTAAAATATTCCATGAAGAAGATTTTAACTGTCAACTGTGATTGTGTTTTTTAGTCTCTTATCAAATCTTTCTTGTTACAGGAAACATTTCCTAAAAACTCAGGTGTGTGTGTGTGTGTGTGCGTGCGTGCGTGTGTGTTTTCTTATGGTTGTTGTTTATAAGTCTCATTTCCATCAATCATAACATTTCTTTTATCTTCTGAGAAATATGGGTTAAGGTAAAATCAGAGACTTTTCATAGAAATCTAGGATGGCCATTCAAACCAAACTATGAGGAAATAGCAGTTCTAAGCAGGATCCGCTCTGAGAGCCAAAATGCTAGAAATAACAAACTTGGGAATCAAATCTGGCACTTGGAGGTAGGCTAAAATCAGCAGCTATGGCATCTATATTCAAATGCAGGAGAACTTCTTATACAAAGTGGTTTTAACCTGTCATCGGATACTAGCTGTGTCATTTCAGCAGTCGGTCCAACTCCACTGCCTACTGTCACCCTGGGCGCATAAACTGAACACTGGTGGGCTATTATTTGTGTGTATTATTTCTACAATTTTGTTCTTTTGTCTCAGAGCTGAAGATACCTTTTCTTTTCCTAAATAAGCTGCTTCTTTTCTTGTAGATTCAGCCCACAAGGTATTCTCTACTTACTCTGACATCTCAACATTTTTTCAACATATATTTAAAGTACTTTGCATTCTTTTTTAGTCAAAGCATTGATCTTACTATACATGCATAGTTGGAGCTACTTTAGAAGAAACAGCACCTGAGGGTCATGAAACCTGATTTCAAGGTGTGGTCCCTTAAATAATTTTGCACGTTATTTTATCATATTTATCCTTATGTTCTTCATCACTAAATTGGGAGATGATTATATCTACCTCATCAGGTTGCTCTGATGTGACTAGTATACTAATAGAGGTACAAACATCACCCCATCCCATTCTAAACAAATGAAATGTGTCACTGAGTGTACTCTGACTGTTGTGCATCTAGTGGGACAATTGTGTGGCAGGTCTTGTCCTTAGGAGCTCAGCTTTAAAGGAGCAAGATCTTGAGGCATGGATAGGGTGGAGTAAGGTGCACCATTGCAATGCTCAGGAGAAAGTGTGGAATGTTCAAGTGTGGTGAGTGTCCTGCCCTGTCTTCATGCTAGGGCCAGAACTAAGGGAGGGTGTGATGTATGCATAAGATGTGTGATGCCCTTGTCATGGGCACAAAATTAAAGTAAAAACTTGATATGCAAGGCCACATTTTAATGCAGCATTTTAAAAATAAAAATTTATACAAGAATCCACCACGAATGAAGTGTCAAAATTTTAAATAAACATCCTGATCACTTTTCCCCTTATATATTGCAGCCTACTACTACTTCTTAGAGAAATAATCTATCGATTTTCTGCTGTCCTCATATAACTGCATTTGTTTGTTTAGATTTCTGGGCTATGTGTCTGTGTGTGTCTCTCAGGTACACTGGTATGGAGAAGGAATTTGTATTGGTAAGGTTCTAAAAGTGTAGAGTAAAAATGTGCACTGCATAGGTGTAAATCACATTCTGTCGACTAACTGGTCTTGCTGAATAATGAAAATTCGATAAATATATATATATATATATATATATATATATAGTCAAAAAATTACATCAAGTGCGGGTGACTTTTAAATCCCAAAGTGCTAGGTGTCCCTTTCTACCATGTTTCTGTCAGTGTCTTCAGCGGAAATCACCTTACACTGGTTTTCCTAGTATCCATTCTCATAATTCTAAATGATTTGATTGTGTCTCCTACCCCTGGCTTAGCTACTTTAATCAAAATGTCTTAACTTCTTGCTATGAAAGACAAAAAATAAGCATCATTTTCTCTATTTCTCCTTACCTTGTCTCTACCTCTCAGCAACCTCTCAGTTTTTGTTGCTCGTTGGGGAGTGTGTGCATGTGCATGCATACGTGTGCATGTGTGCGCGTCTCATTTGTGTTTGGCAGGCTTTAGTTTAGCAGGTATCTTGTCCATCTTTCCTGTGAGAAAGGATTCCTACCTGGCCTGACACTTTGCTGACTTTTCCTCAGAGATTCCTTCTCATTTTTCAGCCTGAGACCAGCGGACTTTACTTGGCAAATGGCTCTAACACTTCTGGTCTCTGCTGTGCTTTAATTTTATTTAGATCAAAGGGGGCGAACCTGTGGCACACATGATGCAGCAGGCTGTTTGTGTCACTGAAAGCTCTAAAAGGTTCACCACCACGATTTAGATGTTTCTCTCATCCCAGCTCATCACCACCAGTCCTCTTCCTCCAGGAATTCACCAAAATCGCTGGTTGGCTGATGCCGTATCTCTCCAGCGACAGAACTTTGAAGAATTTGGCCTTTTTACATGTTGTTATCATTTTTAATAGGCTACTAAATATTAACTTTAATTATAAAAAGTAGGCTATCTTTTAAGCATCAATTGTTTTCTTATTTTCTCTTCTCATATATTCATTTATAGTTTAAAAATTATGATTAACCATTAGTAGTGCAGTACTTTTTTGCTTTGTTTAATTTTTAAGCATGGTACTTTTCATGGGATAAATGTACATGTATGTCTGTATATGTGTATGTGTGTACTTCCTTCCCCAAACAAGACAAACAATGCAAATATTTACTTCCCTTGTCTATTGTTTAAGGTTAATGGAATTGAAATTTTAAAGATAGTTTTAAATAGTTTATTTGAATTTATGCATTTCCTAGGAATACATGTTTTTTAAAATTTCATTTTATTTTTAGAATAGGTCAGATAGTTTGGTTATGAATTTTACCAACACTTTTTGCAAAGTTGAGGTGTTAAATGATAGATGCACATTGTGGAAGATTCCTCAGAAGTTTGGTGAATAATGCTTCTGGAGAAAAGATATTTACGTCTTGAAAAACTTAGAAGATGAACTTGAATTAGAATACGTGTTTTGGGTCATCACTTGATAGTGTTATTCAAGCAACATGAATGAAATAGGAATATTTTTTTGTCAGTACTGTTTTATCTGGATCTTGCCCATATGAGACCCATAAAATTAAAGTTTATAACCTGTTAACTGAGCATCAAAAGTATATTTTCTTCCTAAATTATAAATATTTTCTAGTTAGTGAAAAAAAATTAGGTGTGTCAATGAAAAAGGTAATCAAATTCAGGCTCACAAGCTCTTAATTACTATTATTTTCTCATAATACCTTTTTGTAGAATTAATTTAAAGACAGTATAATAATAGTGCCTTCATTATGGCATTTATAGTTTTCTCTAAACCTAAGAAGTAATTAACTTCAAAACTATTATAAAATCATTATATGTTAAATGATTGCAAGTTAAATGGTTTGTACAGGGCAGCAGAAAAAAAATCTAGTAATAAACACAGAATTAGACTTTTTCATCAGTATTTTTATGAGATTCAGATAGTTATATATATCATATACATAATCATATATATATAATCATATATATAAATATAATCTAAAGGACAGAATACCTGAAAATGTTTAATCCTATTACTTTCTATCTACATTTAATTACTGTATTATGGATTTGTTATCCTTAGATTACTGGGGTCTCATAATAAGTAAAGGCACAGTTCTATGCATGTTTCCAATAGCTATACTACTTTCAGCAGACTTTGTCTTAATGTATAACATGGATAGTAAGAAATTGGATTCAGTCTCTATTGGAATTTATTTTTTGTGCTGTTTTGTGCATTTATATTGAGGGTAGCGGATCAATGTACAATTATTCTGTATTAACATATCTGTATGTGTGACTGTACAGCTTTTTCTTGTCACAACTGAAATTTTATTGGTTGTGGTGAGAATCAGCACGCAGAATTTTCAATTTGTACACGGTTCTTTACGTATGTATGGAGAATCTGAAAAGCTACATATTGTATTTACTTTTTAAACATTTATTTCAGAGACTTTCTAATTTTAAATTTGGGGGCAAATCTTCCTTGAGAGGATATCAAATGTCACTATACTGCTAAATGTTTACCAATTCACAGCTTCACCTCCTGCATGCACTATACTCACATCTACTGTTTGTCTCCTCAATTTATGTTTCTTCCCATGTATAGAAATACATCATCCACGAGGTAGGTTGCTAACATTTTGGAATGACTGCATTTCATGAAGAATCAGTGGTTTGTAAGATTAGCAATATCAACCTTCAATAAATGATAACATTAATAATATTAGTAAATATAAACTTACTGAACATAAACAATTTAAACATCTTCTAAAAGTAATTATGATTAACCATTACTAGTGTAATATTTTTGCTTCATTGAATTTCTTAAGTGAAAGCTCTTTTGTGGGATGAATGTGCATATGGGTGTGTGTTATAGAGAGAGAAAGGTGAGAAACACATATAGATATTATATTAGAAAGGATAATACCAGCTGTCTCATAAAACCCCAAAACTTGGGAGAATTTTCACAATGAAAATTTATTTTTGCTCTCAAAGTAGTCCATTGCTAGGTTCTTCGTTGGTGGGTGGCTCTGTTCCACAGGGCGTTTCAGGGAACCAGCCTCCTTCCCGTGGGGGTTGTTTTATCTCCTGCAGGTTTGAAGTCCTCTGCATGTAGATTGTAAATGAGGAAAAGTTGGATACAGGACACATCATTCTTAATGGCCTTGTCCTGGACCTGACACGTCTTTCTGCTCACATTCCTTTGGGAAGAAGCCAGAGCCTCTTCTGAGGGCTTCTTCATCTTTCTTGTTATGCTTGACAATAAGCTATTGTCATGGTAGTCAATAGCTACAGATAGTGCAGGAGTCTGAGAAATGTAGTCCTTGGATAAACAACCTCTTCCCAGTAGTAAGTGTAACTATATTTAAAAAAATTTTTTTTTGCAATGTTAAGGAATTAAACCTAGGCCTTTATGCATCCTAGGTAACCACTTTCTCACTGAGTCACACCCCTATCCCAGTAACTATAACTATAAACTGTAGGGGAAGGCAGTGAGCCATGCCCTGTGTACAATGTTGGAATGACATATTTTGAGCCTTATCATTAGAAAAGACAAATATATAAATGATCATCAGTGAAGGTCAAAAAGCAAACAGGAAAGCTTTCTCTTCCATTTTTAATTCTATACTTTAATTTTACTTCTCTCCTATGCATTATACTTATAAGCAATGAAACAATGTTTAGTTTACATTGAATTACTGTAATGAAACACTTGAGACTGGACACTTTGTAAAAATGTTTAGCTCATAGTTTTGGAGGCACTGCGCCAACACACAGATACATACACACATCATGGCAATTGGCTCCACCACTGTGGAATCACATATGGGAGTGAGCGATCATGTGAAGGTCTGGGATGCCATCATGAGAGACCTAGTTCCCCGGAGAGTCATGTTAGTCCCTTCTAGAGACATGCTTCACTGACCTGAAACCTTTCCCTAGGTTCCTCCACTTGAAAGTCCCACAATCTCTTAACATTTCCATATTGAGGACCAGTCTTTCAACATCTTTTCTTGAGGGACAAGCATTCAATCCTTAGCAGAAGACATCTGTGGACAGATGACTAAATTATCTAACACTAAGGACAGACATGACCAAGAAGAGTTAAGTTAGCTGGCCAAATTCACATGTCATCTGCAGTAGAAAGACTGAAACTCATCGATTCATGCCAATTCTGTGCCTCTTTCAGTGCACAAGATTTGTTTAAAATATGGTCCTTGAGGAGAAGTAAATCTTAAAGGGAAAACTAAGCAAAAGGTCTATTTTTACATCAGCTCTATAGCAATGGCAAGTTAATTTCTGGGATCTAAGACTCCTGAATTTTTGTGTATGTGATGACAAAAAAGAAAAAAAAGTTGACTTGGTATCTGGGAAATTCTGAGGTGTGTAGAACATAAGTCACCATTTAATGTGGCCTGTGTCCCAAATTGCTGTATCTATGTATAAATTATTTCTGGAGAAGAAGCATTTCTTCTGTAGAATCTGCTCATATGTTTCATTTTTATTTTCTTAGAAGCTGGTTGTTAGAAATGCAAGGAGAAATCTACTCTGAAATTATTGGATGGAAAGAATTTTCTAGTCTCACCTGCCAATAGATGCAAGAGACAAAACAATGCATGGTCTCTATCCTCAGGGGGTTCAAAATACAACTCTAGGAAATCAAGTTCCAGGAGTAGTGGGTTTTTAGCAAAATGAGTGACAGAGTGGTGTTAAGAGAGTTTAGAGACAGGAAAAATAATCATGGATTTTCTCAGAAAAAGAAAGTTTTACAGAAAAAAAATGGGTCCTAAACATGGTGGGAAGATGGATCCAGTTTATCTGAAAGGTCAAAAGCCAATTAGGAAAATGTGGTCTGGTGGAAATGACACTAAACAAAAAGATTCAAAGTATCTCTTCTGCTTCATGTCTTGTGATTCTGCCTCTTTCTTTGTCTCTGCAGTGGTGAGATTACTATAGTTTCCCAACACAAGCCCTGAACTCCCTAACCCCTCTAGCAGGCTGTCTGGATAGGAGTGCTCTGTAGCTGGTCCTCACTTCCCAACTATTCTGTCTACATTTTCTCCCAGGTGGCCCTGGATTCCTGGCTGAGTTGCTTCTTCATCTTTATAACTGACATGAGCAGACCTCCAGGAAGCTCCTGGACACCAGGCTGAGTGTTCTTAGGCTCCTCTATTGTGGCATCTCTCTGTTTTAAGGTTGCTTACACCAACTAGCCAGAGGCTCTTCTGAGAGCTTCTTCATTTTTCTTATTATGCTTGACAATATTTTTATTGTGATAAATATGTGCAATATACAATTTAGCATTTTGATCATTTTGAATGAAGAGTTGGTGGCATTAAGTACATTTTCTTTGTTGCATAAATAGTTTCACCATTCTACTTTAGAACTTTTTCATCATCCCGAGTTGAAACTCTGTCCCTCTCTGTAGTCTCTTCTTTCATCCCTGACTCCTGGTAACTGCACAGCTACTTTCTCTTTCTATGAATTTGTCTATTGTAAGTATTTCATATAAGTGGAATTATATAGGATAGGTGTCCTTTTATGCCTGACTTATGTTACTGAGCATAACGTGTTCAAGATTTACCATTGTAGTTTTATTTGTTTTTATATTTCTGTATCTTTCATAGTGTCTGGCACACAGAAAACAATCATGCTTTATGAATGAAAGTATAAGACCAGAGAGAAATATAATGTCATATTTTAGAAGTACTCATGAGATTCTTTCTTCAGGACAGATACAATGTTTAGCGTGGAATTTAAAAGATAGTTGAGAGAGATGAGACAGGCAAGGTGGGTGGGTTAAGAAAGGAAAGGAATTGCATTTCCTTAAGTGCTTGGATTTCCAAGTTGTACGCAGTGGTAGGCCACTGAAAAGTTAGGAAAAGATAAATATGTTTCATTTTTCTGGGCATGCTTTATCTCTATTTAAGAGTGATTGCTTTTGTGATTCATATGTGGGACACTGTTTAATGACTTACCCAAGTGACAGAGAAGAGAAGAAGTTGAGAAAGGAATTAGATCCTGAGGAAATGGGAAATGTCACAATTGTGTAAACATGTCTGACGCACTACGTCATTTGGTATTCATAATGCCTGGGAGGAAGCATACTGTATTGTGTGGTTACACGTATCTTGCTCATTAGTTTCAGTGATTTATGTTTGAATGACAAAATGTTGGTAAGAAAGAGAAGTTTCACAGGTTTTTAAAACAAAATTATGAACCAACATTTTTTCCTTTTTTTTTTTTTTTTTTGGTACCAGGGATAGAACTCATAACCTCACTCTTGCCAAGCAGGTGCCTCTGCCACTGAGCTAAATTCCTGGCCCATAAAATGAAATTATGAAGATAAAAACTTCTTTATGCAGTAAATTGCATGTCATAATATAAATATGTTAATATGTTTTAGGTTTTTTCCCAGTTTGTTAATTTATAAATTAGATAATCTGATTCTTCTACATTTCCAAATATCTTTATTTCTGTATCTTAGGATCTATGAAACTATAGTAATCTCACCACTGCAGAGACAAAGAAAGAGGCAGAATCACAAAAATCAGACTGAGTGCCAAAGTGCTGCTGACATACTATCTGAAGACACTTAACACCTCTACAGCATAGCCAGCAATGTATAGAGCAGAACTTTTTGTTCAGTATTAACTTCTTGGGTCAGACCTGACCTAGACCAAGTGAATAAGATCAACCTTCCTCTCTCAAATCAGCTTTCTGAGTAAGTCACAGAAGTCAAGTCATAGAAGATAGAACCGAGAAGAATGAAGGCACTCACTTGTTCTATATTCTGGCACCAGCTTCTGCACCAGCTCTGACCAGTGTTGGTAGCTGTATTCTTGAGTTCTCTTGTTTTAACCCCTGCTTTCTGCCTTATTATTTCTGACATGTACAACACTTAGCAATTTACAATATGCTTTGTTGTCCAATATCTCAACGGAAACTTTCAACAGTCTGGCAAGAGGATGAGTGAACATAGATGAGGAAATTGAAGTTTAGATAGATTGAGTAGCTTGGCAAAAGCCAAACAGCACTTAGTGGAGAAGCTAAGATGTGCACCAGTGTCTTTTCCATTAGACCAAATCATCACTTCATTTGGTATTGTTTTTCTCTCCATATGAATCAGTACTAGAAATTCTGCCACAGATCTCACTGCACATTTTATTGTACTGTAAAATAATGATAGTAGCAAATATTCCTACTATACTACCTCTATATCAGGCATTCTATACTTTACATGTAGTAATGTATTTAATCTGCCCAACAATGCTATGGAGTGATTACTGTTCATTTTGCAAATAAGGAAACAGATACAGAGATATTAGATAGTTTGCTGGAGTCACAGCCTGGGAAGTAGCAAAAGTCAGAGAATACTCAGATTGAATCCAGATGTTCTGTGTGACACAGTTCACACTGACTACTTCCTTCTCTCTAAGCCACAGTTCCCATGTCTGTAAACAAGTGGACTGCATTATAGAGTTATGAAGTCCCTGAAGACTAGATTCTCTGGTGCTGCATGACATGGAAGATGTTAATCCTGACACTTTTGGACTGGAAGCTTGATATTTAAAAATAATCTTTGCTAAAGTCACAGTCAACTTTTCAAGCATAATCTCTGGTCATTCACCTATATCTCTTGACAAACATGAACAACTCTACACACTTACGCAGTTGGTGCTAACTTGTTCAATTGAGTTGAAAAATACTCCTTCACATATACCCAAAACCAAGGCAAAAGTGACTACTGATGTCCTGTCGTGAGTTCCACTCTGCTGACTGAGGACCTGGGAGTGACAGGCCCTCCTTGGCTTGTTATTACATGTGTTGCAAAGAGCAGCATCCAAAACCTTTCCTCAAAGTGACTCCAGGGAACTACATCAAAGTAAATGAAGAAGTTTCCATGCTTCTTTGTTTTTACTGTGCAATACAGTGCTAGCTAGAGGGCCACTATTATTTTTAAAATGTTTTTACAATCAGGAAAAAGATGCTCATTGAGAAAAAGAGAGAAAGAAGAAGCAAGGAGCAGACTGTGAAGCCTCCCACGTTTGCTTCATGTGTTTTCATTTAAGAATTATCATTGGAATCTTCTGTTTTCCCACTTTCCAAGGCAGGTTCCTTATCTTGGCTTAAAATAATTTTCATAAGTGATATTTGAATAAGGTTATTTCTCAGATATAAAGAGAAAAGTTTTATATCTTTCATGTACAAATTTAGAGTTTTATAAACTCAAGTGTAGAGTTTTTTTTTATGGAGACTGAGTAGAAGACAGGCAACAAGTTTAGTGAATTTGTGGGTCATTTTGCCACCTTTTGAAGCTGACCACTCTTTGTGAGTGGGGCTCTAGGATCATGTTGATGACCTGAGTGTTAAACTCCTGAATCTATGCATAAGGGGGATTTTGATTTTTAGTAATGGAAGAGAAGTGACTTCTGGCATATTGGCCTCTCTGGCTGGTTGGCTTTCTCTTTCATTTGTCCATCCATCGATCCATCCATCCTTCCAAGATTTATACACAAGAAAGTATGAGACACAAAGGAAAATTTTATACAATTCTTCTAAGAGCTAGAACTGAGAGGAAAAAAAATCATACAAAAAGTCAGGGTTAAAATTAAATTATGACTTAAAATCTACATCTCATATTTCACAGTGGGTATTTTAACTTTGAGATTGAAACTCTAACTGCATTAGGTTCTTAATTTCTGTTTTCCAGGTATTTTTTGGTTGAATCATCAAAAATTGAGTTGTCATTACTGCTACTTTATTTCACACAAATTATAAAAGTTTAGAGCAAGTAGAATATCAAGAAAAATATTTTTATTTCAAACTCATCATTGCACCATCTTGAACAGGAATCACAGTATTGTAGCACTTTATGTTTATGGGCTCATTTACTAATCATGATATCCAAATTGGGAAGATTTTTTTTTAAACCTTCATTTCTAGATGAAGAAACTGAAGCATGGAGAAGTTATATGTCTTTCTCATAGTGTCTCCACTATGAAGCAGTGAGCTGGGATTTCTGCCAAGGCCATCTGTTCCTGAGGTCACACTCTTAAGTACTCACAGATACAGTATAATGAGTGTCACCTTCCTCCACTGTAGTTTCCTTGCCTATCAGTATCATTAATACATTTACATGAACAGCGTGTTTTCTTCACCCTCACAGTCTATTTGGAATAGCTTCCTTATTTGCTTATGGAGAGCAGGGACTTCCTGAGCCCCTGTGGTGTGATTACCACAGAGGCTAACATGGAATGATTCTCAAACTTCTCAGCCAGACCTTGAGGTCCTTCTCAACTTGTCTGTGCTCCACCTAGACAAGTCTTTCCTTCTCTCAGTGCACACTTTCTGCTCATTTGGTGGGTTTTACCCTTAGTAAGCTCCAACTAGTTGCCACTAATTTTCTCCTTTCAAACCCTCTAAGTTTGTGGTTGGATTCGGTACTACATCTTGCCTTGCCTTATTTTGATGGAGATAACATGACACCCCTGTTTGTATATCATTCACTTTTTAGCAACTGAGAACAACATAGATAGACAGTGAAATTAGAACTGGGATCCATGTCAGTACAGAAAATAAAGTGCAGTGATTTCAGTCAATACAGAAAATAAATTGCACTGATTTCAGTTACTATAAATGCAACAGGCTTTCAATAAATGAGTGAGGAAAGTTTTTGTCCTATTGATCTCACTGAGCAAATTTGTAAGTGCCATACTTGGTATAAAGTGCAGGAAATCCTATCTTTTGAGTCATTTTAAAGAAATAAGGGATCTTTCACTACCCATTAAGGACAAAAGAGACTTCAGTGACAAAAAGGTTCTGAGCCTATCCAATAATGGTATTCTAATACATCATTCCAGCTGGCAAAATAGGGCAATAAGAAGCTTTCAAAAGAAAGAGCTTTATAAGGTTCTGTGTAAGTACCCTTTCTAGTTCTGACCAAAACAAATACCTACAAAAAAACAAAGCAAGAAGAAACAAACACAAAGAGAATGGCATTTCACTGCTTATAACTTCAGTTAACTTACCTGAACCTTATGAGTAGGGGTGAATTTTATCAGCCTTGTAGGAAATGTGTATTGGTATATGTCGGGCTCCTGAATTTTTCTGGAATATAATTATTTTAGAGATCCATTTAATTTATGCATAGTTTACTAATGAACTGCTAAATAAGTGAAAATTTTGTGGTAAATTCTTCAAGAAATAGTGTCAGAGACCTTATCTAACTGCAAGCACCAGTTGTTATACTAAAACGATTATTTATAGCAAGTAGAGGAAACATGGAACATGCTTTTTAGATTCTAATTTTTTTTTTTTATAAAAGAGTATTTTTTGAAATCACAGCCCCGGGTTGAAAGATGGAGCAGAAGACTCCAGGTATCTTATAGGATTGATATTATAGCCGTAGGAACTTCAAATGGACAAGAATAACCCATTACAACTGTTAATACTGATGCATCCAGAGAAAAATCTACCATGAAAAGTGCAGGGCAGAGCATTTACAATTGCTGGAAGGTAATAGACCCCAAAAGTGGAGATATTTCTCAACAAACCATCATTACACTTTCTGCCTCTTTCTTGACATTGACTGTGCTTTTAGCAGGGCGAAAGTTATCTGCCATTGTAGTTTAAATTTAAATCATGGTCACTTTGCTAAAATTCTACTGGATAGAGTAGCAGAAGAAAAAACACAAATAAAAGAAAGGCAGCACAGGGAATCACAAAGCTATAAAGATGTAATTCCCCTGAAGAATTAGGCTACAACTCCTGGAGAGTCTCCAGAAGAAAATGAGCGCTTGGATGTGTTCTTGACTGAAGCCTTTCAAAAGTGACAGCAGAAAGAAACTCCACCCTGCTGCTTATTTCGTGGCATTTTGTTCCTTTGTAGCTCAGCTTGTTCTGGACCATCTTTCAAGTTCCTTACTATCTCTCTTTTTCCCATGTGAAACATTTAAAAATTTGGTTTTGGCAGTCTTGGGGATTGAACCTAGCATCTTCACACTGAACTATATCCCCAGCCTGTTTCATTTCATTTCGTAGATATTATTTTTGAGACAGAGTGTCATTAAATCGCTGGTTTGCCCAGGCTGCCTTCTACCTTGAGATCCTTCTGCCACAGGCTTCCAGAATGCTGAGATGACAAGCATGTTCCACCACAGCAAGCTGTGAATCAGGTTGCACACATCTCTCTTCCCAAACACTTAACATTTCATTATAGTGATAACATTAAAAATGCCTACATTTTGGCTTTTTATCATACTATTGTTAACTTTAGCACCAACTCATTTGTTTCATATTTCATTTAACAAATTATATATTATTCTTTGGCTTATTAAGAAAATTGTTTTCTCCTTTATGTATTTATTTTATATTCTCTGTTTAAAATTTAGACTCTATCTTGCTCTCTCTCTCTCTCTCTCTCTCTCTCTCTCTCTCTCTCTCTCTCGTGCTGAGGATCAAACTCATGACCTTGCACTTGCTAGGCAGGCAATGAGCCACTAAGTTATATCCTCACCCCAAATTCTTTATTTTGTATGCTTTTATTATTTCTCTGAAGTACCCCAGTTTGGGAGGGTACTATAATGTTAGGTAAAAATTATGTATAAATATATAACATTTACACATAGCCTTATAAATGATAAGGCCAAGTCTAGAGAATTATACCAATAGGATATTATAGTTGTCAATAAAAATCATCATTTTTTCCTTTTATTACATCTTAATTCTTTGCAAGAATTCACTTTAAACCTTTTTGACTGTTAGGAATTTTTGTTGGTGCATATTGGAAAGACAGAATATTAAAATTTGTTTTGCTACATTGGTACATGTGTGTAGCATTATCTGATTATTTTTTCCTTTCTTTTCTTCTTTTCTTCTTCCCCTGATCACCTTTCCTATCTCTACTCTGTTTTTTATTTATTTAGTTGTAGGTTGCTAATATGAGAGAAAACATGTTATATTCAACTTTCTGAGATCAGTTTATTTCACACAACAGGGTGAATATCAGTTTTGTGAAATACAAAATTCCGGATTCTTTAGGGGAAGCAAATATGAGTGAGACCGCACCCTTTTGTCTTCTAAATCCAATATCTGCATGACTCAGAGGCAGGCTTTGGGTAGTAATACCTTCTATAACTGGGAAAAATTCAAGAAGTAACAGAAACATTTTCCAGTCACCTAACTGTGTTTTTCTTTCCTGAAGGCGTGCCATTTTATCATGCATAATCTTGCAGGCTCCAACTAGAGACTGGATTAAACAAGAATAATCAATTCTCATATAATTATTGATATTTCATGTGCTTATAAATGAGATTTTTTTTTTTTTTAGTCAGGTTACATTCCAAAGTTCAGGTATTCTTTCCTTCCATTTGTTCTCCAAAGCAACAAGCCTTTGAGATGATTTTTTTTTTTTTGGTCATTGATCCCCAGTCCTGAAATTTATCTCTTGTTGGTTTCTAAGATACTATGGACAGAATCCATAGAAATTTTGCAAAGTGGGCTGAGTGCACAGTCCAACCGTTATCCTAGATGTTCCAACCAGCCCCACAATGGTTCTGTCAAAGTCACTGGCTGAATGAATGTCCTATTTTCTGGCGGTGCTCAGCAGGCCACTGACATTCAGTTTCTGGGTTGCAGCTTCATACTTAAGTTAGCTTTTTCTGAGTGTTTGGAAGATGAGAAGCATGTCCTTTTCAGGTTTTACCTATTTATCTCATACATGACTTTGTAGTAACAGACTTTCTTATTTCTTAACAGTAAATAAAATATAATCTTAATATCTCAAAATCATCTTATAATTTACTAAATTACTGATCTTGTCATTTGAATATTTGCCATTTACCTTTAATCTTCCAAGAGTGATGAATTTTCATAACATTTCTTAGGTAGACTTATTAATGACTTTCTTTAATAGTTTATGCAATGAATTATTGAAAGTGAGTCACTAAGCCCAACTCCTGGACCTGCTATGAAATAGCAGTCATTCTTCTAGGTCTGTATTGTGATTTTTTTCCAGATCTTTTTTGTCTTGTATATAACAAGAATCTCCAGTGATTTATAGAACCTTCTTTTCTCTTTGATTTTATGAGAGCATTCCAAGAAAAAAAGAATAAGAAAAGTTCTTCCATATTTTTAATTTAGTGTATATGATATTCTCATTTAGTCTGCTCTGTTTTTGGCTCAAGAAGATATTTGTAATGAATCAAACTATGTCACAGTCTTCTAGAAGGATATAACAAGACAACCTCCCAGTACAATTTATCTAGAAAGCCACTGACTTCTGGCTTTATCCCACAGCCCCTTACCTGGGGCTATGACTATACAAGGTTATTAAGGAGAACCCAGCTCCAAAGTAATTGGTTTCATTTTCTTATTTAAAAATTTTGCTAAGTTTTTAAAATATTACTTGGGGAAGGCATCTATACACTTTATAGGCTTCCAATTGGAACAAAAATATTTAAGAACCATGTCATAAATGTGTTGCAGCCTATAAACTTTAGATGTAATACTCATGGTCAGATAGTTAGAAGGAAATTTATCACCTGCACAATGTTTGGCGCTTTTTACCATTAAAAGAAGCTAGTAGTAATGATAGCTAACATTTATTTACTGATTGCCTGTTTCTTTCAGGCAAATATGACATATATGTGAGATATATATTTTTTTCTCAGTTTTCACCATAATTTACTACAGGCATATATTACCTTTCTAATTTTGCAGATGAAGAATTAAATCCAAGAACAATGTATATATTCATTCAAAAAATACTCAGAGGAGACAGTACTAGTAGGCACCAGACACTGATTAATTTATCCAAAGCCTCATAACTAGAAAGCAGCAAACCTGAGTCAAATAATCCCCACTGTCCCTTTAACCACACATTGCATTTTATGTTATGCTATTCTATATTGGAAAAGTAAAAAAATCCTATGGAGACGTGTGAAACTCTAAGAAGGCAGTCAAAAGATACTTTTCTTATTATACAAACACGAATGTAATTAGATTTTCCTGGAATGTCCTTATTGAGCTTATCTTTGTGTAGCACTGTGTGTGTAAATCAGAGCCCAAACACTGATATCTTGGAATAAAGCAGTTGTCTTCTAGGTCTATCACTGGTCTTGCCATCATATAGATATAGAATGAGAATATCATTTCAATTATGGTATCAGTATGTCTTTGTATCCAACTAGGAGTAGCTGCTCCTCTGCCTTATTAAACGTTCAAAAACCTTGCTTTTCATGTGGTGTATGTGGTGTGGTATTTTTCTTTCCTTTCTTTTTTTAAAATCTTTTTTGTGATCCCATTTCTGCTTTCTCATTTCTGGTGTGAAATACTTAGAACAAGGGATTTTACCATGTTCAGAAATTAATATATTTTAAGCTAGGTTTGTACCACCTAGTTTGTGACAGCAACCCTAGGAAACTAATGTAGGTGCCCTTTATTCTTATGAGCAAACATTGCCATGGCCCTAATGTAATTCTCGGGAAGTCAACATTATCAATGGCACAGCACCAATCCAGGAGTTGTGTTTAGCTAGCAAGAAACAGGAATGGTTCTTGCTTTCAAGAAAATCAGCATTTACACTTATATCTCTTTTAGGCATCCTAGTACCCATTTTATTTTTAAGTTATTATTTAATGACCTGCTAATAGCTATTGGTATTATAAAAGGATTCCCCAGGAGGTAAAAGAAAGTAATTTCTGACTTTTTGATCTCTTTTTTGCCTCTCTCTAGAATGGTATATATAAATTCTTACTTCAACTATGGGATGGAAGAAATGAAAATCATTCTCCTTTCTTTTGTTGCTTATCCTCTTTGATGCTGACATTTGTATAGGATAATGAAACAATTGCAGAAGATAGAGAACTGTTGGAAGGCCAAAAGAGTGGAAACACTCTTTTCTATATAAATCTCTTCTGTGTACCTATGAGACTCCAGTCTTCCTGGCTCCCTTGTTTGGTATGAGCCTGTAGCTGGTTCTCTGGCTTCTCAGTTGAGATGTAGCTATGTGATTCGATACTCTGCCTTTTAGAGAACTCTTGGGATTTTGCCTTTTTTTAAAAAAATTTTTTTATTTAAAGGGATAAAACAGAAAAAGGAGAGAAATATTACAGAATTTCAAAAAAACATAAACAGTAAGAAATCACTAGTTGATAAATTACATATTGCTCTTTTAGAAATAGTTTTTCAAGTTACAAAATTAAAGGACACAAAATAGACACACAAGCAGTGAGACTGCAAACAGATACGTTCAACAATCAAACAAGAACTAAGAAATATGGGTATCAATCCTGCACACATAAATATACATGCAGTTATATCTTTTATAGCACTTCCTATTTTCTCTTTTTTACAATACCAATTATACATTTTTTATTTAAATAGAAAAAAACAGGAAAAAGGTAGAAATATTACAGAATTTCAAGAAAAGAAGATCAACAGTAAGAAATCACTAGTTGATACATTAAATATTGTTCTTTTAGAAACAGTTATTCAAGTTACAGAATTAAAGCACACAAAGTAGACACTAAAGCAGTGAGAGTGCAAACAGATCTGTTCAACAATCCAACAAGAACCTAGAAATATGGTCATCAATCTCACACACCTAAACTTACATGCAGCTATATCTTTTATAGTGCTTCCCATTTCCTCTTTTTTTACAATAGCAATTATACATTTTAAAAATTTTATTTAAAGAAAAGAAAAAAAACAGAAAGGGCAGCAACAATACAGAATTCTAAAAGAAAGAAAGAAAAAGGAGAATGATAAAAAGCCCCACTAAGAAATCAGTAATTTATAAATTACGTACTGTCATCCTGGATGTCGTTGTTCAAGTTACAAAATTAAAGGGTACATAGTAAATATTCAAACAGTCAGACTACAAACAGTTTTGCTCAAAGATCCAACAAAGATTCAGTAATATGGTCATCTATTTTACACACTCAAACATATATGCAGTTATGGGATTTTGCCTTTTAAATCTCACCTTTCAATAGTAATTTAAGTAAACCAATAGAAGAATCAGTCTCATTTTTGCTCCTAATATATTCTAGAGCTAGATGTATCTGAGTCATTGGAAATGACAGGTGTTTCTCTAACTTGTAAATTAGGTGTGTGTGTGTGTGTGTGTGTGTGTGTCTGTGTGTGTGTAAGCCCTCAATGAGATCATCACCAGCTTTGGTTACATTGAGGCACTTGGGCCAAACAGAAGAGGGAGAAAATCACTGTTGTTCATTTGTTTCAGGAACTTTGCTTTGAAAATTGGAGATTGTCTACTTTCCTCTTTTGGCCTTTGTGTTGATGGTATTCTTAGGGTTTCCTAGGAGCATACAGTTTGGAAAACTCAGACTGAGGACAATAGTATTTGAAATGCACTGTAGGTCTGCTTCTAGATAGATGGGGGAAAATGTATGTTCCAAGGGACAAGTGCTTGTTGACTTTTCAAATGCAGCCCGTCTGCTCTTTGTCAGGTAACTCAGAATTGCTCCACAGTGGCTGGCCGTCCTGTCCATTTGACAAGCACTTAAAAGGACAGTCTTAAGTACTTTATAGTTTATTAATTTCTTTCCTCCTTTAGTTGGAATCTACTCTCAGAAACTGGAAAATAATTTCTTTTCCTTTTCCCCCTGTTTTTCATTTAAGCTAAAATCGATTTCTTTCTAAGCTTGTAAGGAAGAAAAATTAAACTGTAGTTAATACAACTGCCTTTGCTGAATAAAAATACAAGACTAGTTTACCTTCAAGCTGTGCTGTGTCAAAGTAAAGAACTATTCTGTGCCTCCCAGGGGGATTTTGACATGAAAAAGTACAAAATCTCATAATGCCTATATAGGATAATTGTAGCTAATACAAATTCTAATAAGGTTGTTTATTTGAGGGTTGAGCATGATAGTTTTCAATGTGTTTGGAAAATTGGGAAGCTCTGAGATACTCTTAAATTCATGGGCTTCACAGAGCTCTTCTCAAATGCTTATTGTCATGACAACCATCTCTTCATAAACCAAGGCTCTGAGTGTAATACAGATGGGATTGGTAACAAGGTAGATTTGCCATCTGCTTTGTTTTCTCTAAGGGACATTATTATTATTCTTTGATTCTGCAAGTCTGATCCTCAAATCTGAAAGTCCTGACTTTCTTTTGGGGAGGCAGATATAGCTGTGATATTAATTCTTTTTTTCTTCCGGTGCTACTTTCTTACTAGACATCACATAACTGACTTAAACAGAGAAAAATTGATAATCCTGGGTGAAAAGCAAATGTACAAAGTTTAATGATTTATTCATTCATATACTTTGCAAAGTCTAATATGAGGTATCTTGTAATTTAACAGTACAATCAAAAATAAGGTCTTGTAAAGTAAGTAAAAGACAATAATTATCCCAGGAAACAGGTTCAATTGTAATTGCTCTTGAACACTGTATCAGTGTTTCTTTCTAGTAAGGGTGCATATAGTCTTCAGTCAGCTCTCAGTTCTTATCAGCCAAAAGGAACATATTAATTCTTTAATAGAGGAAAACCAGTTCTTGCTAATGAATTTGGAATTAGCCTCATAAATGAATGCTTCCATGAGAGATGTAGCCCAGTACCTTCACTTTCCTTGCTGCCAAAGATTCAATGAAATTTTCTCATCTCATCTTATTACAGAAACTTAAAACATAATTTCTTACATATCTAATATTTCATAAATTCATATACACTGTGATCAGAATTAAGATCTATTCAGCCTTTGCAAAAGAAGAAAATAGTGTGTCTAACCATTAAAATGTATGTGATAAACTAAATTGGTCAAAGTTAAGGGAAATATTTCATGAAGTTCATATTTAAAGTTACCTTTTTGTATTATAATTATTTTTGTGCTACAATTAATAATTCTACACATTGAAACTTGAGGGACTTTCATAATGTCCCATTTCAAGATTGTAGAAGATATAAAAGAGTAAAAGATTATCCAGGGTCCATGTCCAACATACTCCAAGAGGGCCCAGAGGGGCTGCCATTGACCAAGATCCCTCCGCATAAGAAAGTCTCAGATGACATTTCTGAACTGTTACTTCCGTGAACTTTTATTGATATAACAGGGAAGCAAGGATAAAAGAGAATAGAAGGGCACCTGGACAGGAACTCATGTAAGGTACAGAGGAAGGAAAGGGGAAGGCTGAAGTGGTGTGTAAAATGACTAACCTCGGGACCAATCTAAAAGATAAATTAGAGTATGGGGAGGACAAAGGCCAGTGCCTTCATTCTTTAAGGCAATGCACTTTGACCTTACTTGGACTTGTGGCCCTGTAGCCTGTCTCTTCATCTCTAACCATGCATTCCCCAGGTTTCGGGTGTATAGCTCCAGAAATCCCCGCCCTCTGTATATCCATTCCATACCTACCTCTGGCCAGTGCCACCATATCGCAATATAGCTTTATTTTTCTTTCTAAACAGAGATATTCTACAATTACCATTCTAATAGAGGTAGATTTATCTCACTACACTGTTTTTATGTTTTATCTGTTAATGTATAAACATAATCAAACTGGTAGATGAATAAGATGTAACCACAGTATCACACACACACACACACACACACACACACACACACTAACATACATGCAAACATACACGAAGAAAGATAAAGAGGCAGAGAAACACATGACAATTTCATGATAAACATAGGCTAATTTCTAGCATAGAAAAACTGCCAGAAAATTTTGAAGTGGAATATAAATGTATCTCTGAGATTAATTCTAATCATTTTTCCAAGGAGCAATAAAAAGCATCTGGTCCCTTCAATATAATCTAGAATGAAGTTTCAACTTGATCAGTAGATAAGCAAAACTTGAATTTAGTTTTGCCCTCAGTTTTCCTTTCTCAGCCAGTATCCAGCACTGGATGTGGCGATGCACATGGTCACCTCAGCACTCTGGGAGGCTGAGGTAGCAGGATGGAGGGTCCAAGAACACTCATGTTGGGATGTGACTTGGAAATACCTTAGTCATCCTACCCAAAGATAAGAGCTCTTATTGTTCCAAGAAAGGAGTCAGTATTATGGTTTTAATATGAACCCAGCAACTTAGTGATGTCCTGTCTCAAGATGAAAATATTTTTAAAGGGCTGGGGGTCTAGCTTAGTGTACAAGCCCTGGGCTCAACCCAATAACATAAATAAGCCAAGTAGCCTACAGTGGTTTTCCTAAAACCTTTGAGAGGAAAGTTCTTCTACATTTATTTTAGACTTCACATATACAATCATGCATACATTCGTGAGTGAGATTCAAGAATATTCTAGGCCCTCTGTTAATTTTTTCCCCTTTATTTAAATGAAGAAATGAAGAATAAGTGGAATTACCCAAAGGATACTATTTTCATTTTTCAGATGTGCTATAGAACCATCATCTCTAATATTATGTATAGAAAAATAATTCTTAGGTTAAAATGTGTTAAGTTTTGCAACATTGTTCTGAAGGCATTACTTCTATGGTATAAAGGTATTCACTATGTTATATAAAAGAATGTATGTCATGGTCAGACCATAGTCAAGGTTGGGGAGCTTGTAGATTTATATATCATGACTTTCATCATCCACAAATCTTTCAAGCTATGTTTATTTAAACATGAAGGTACTAGAAGCATGCACCATTAATTTTAGAAAGCATTACCTACTTTTGTTTATTTTTAATACTTTGGGCTAAATTCCTGACTTTTTACTTAGGTTGATTTTTACTTATTCTAAGTGTGACATAGTTTTAAAGTACCAAATTTGTCCTATTCATTTTTTTGCTTACCACTGGGGTTTTTTTTGCTTAACATCTGCCTGAAGAATACAGTTTTGTTTCCCAAGGTGAATGATCACCACAGGGTAAGTTGTATTCTTTCTATCCCAGTGCAAATGATGGACCAAAAACACATTGAAGAAGGGTCTTAGATTTAATAAAAAATCATCTACCTCTTGTGTTGGGCGTGCATGAAGACATTTATGTTTTAGAGATGCTCAACATCTTGAAAAGCTTTGTGTATAATAAACCAAAAATGAGCTCTCTTTTCTTTTTTCACATATGCATCTTTGGCAAAATATAATTCATATACTCTTGTTCCTTCCCCTTTTAAATAATAAAAAAATTGTTTTGTAAGAGCTGTTGGATGTCTGAGAATTTTTTTGTCCTTTTTTATTAGGTTATTTTTGTGCATAAATAAAAGTAAAAAGAAACAGAAAACGCAACATGACATCATGACTTACAGCAGCACAAAATGCCCAGTTCAAGTTGTATACCTTCCAGATTCACAAAGTCTCATGTTGGGATGTGACTTGGAAATACCTTAGTCATCCTACCCAAAGATAAGAGCTCTTATTGTCCCAAGAAAGGAGTCAGTATTATGGTTTTAATATGAAGTATTCCTCTAAGTCTCATTGAAGGTTTGATCTCCACTGCACCATTGCTCAGAAGAAGGACTGAGAGAGGTGATTAAGTCATTTGGGCACTGACCTCATCAATAGGTTAACCCATGCATTGATTAATAGGAGAATTCATAGGAGAACCCATGCATTGATTCATAGGCTATTAGGATATGCAGCCCAGTTAGAGAAAGCAAGTCACTGAGCGTGTATGCCTTTGAAAGGAATATCTTATTCTTCTCTCTCCCTGGATTATTCTCTTTTTGCTTTCATGAGGTGAGCATGTTTGCTTTGTTACATTTTCTGCCGTGATGTTCAGCCTTGCCTAAGGACTACAATAATGGGACCAAATTAGCATGGACTGAGACCTCTGAAAACATGAGCCAAAATAAATTTCCTTTTAAGTACTTATCTCAGGGAAAGCTGACAGGGAAAGCTAACACACACACAGCCAGTTTGCTATTTTCAGAGTGAATATTTATATGATGGCTGCATAAAAGCATCAAGCAGGTGATGCAATATAGTTTGAGGCTGGAATGCAAGCTGTCCATATTTCCTATATTCTAGCAAAGGAAAACTAGAAAACAGTACTGATAATAGGGGACAGGATTTTGCATTGTGATTTATAGTATTTCTAACCAAATGGTTATTTATTCTATTTATCTTGGTAAAAACAGTTGGCTTTATTTTAAATGGTAGTACATATTTGGTAAAAGTGGCATTATTTATTTAATTGGTGTGCCAGTAAACTTTCTGTCACTGTAACAAAATACCTAAAAATAAAATAGGAAAGCCTTACTTTGGCTCACAGTTTCAGATCTTGCAATCCATGGTTGGCTGGCTTCATTGCTTGGGGCCTGTGTGAAGGCAGAACATCATGGCGGAAGACAGCAGCAGAGGAAAACCACTCACCTCATAGCATTGGGAAGCAGAGACCAAGGGAAAGAGCTGGTGAAGAAGGGGCCAGGGACCAGCTATAGACCTCTAAACTATGTCCCCTTGACCCACTCTCTTCAATTACACTAACCTCCTAAGTCTTCTTCACCTCCCTATAATGTCAGCAGTGCATAAATCTATTAATGGATTAATCCACTGAAGAAGTTAGAGCCCTCAAGATCTAGTCAGCTTCCAAAGGCTCCACCTCTGAACATGTGAGTCTTTTGAGGGACATCTTAGGTCCAAACCATAAGTTGGAGTAAACTCATTTCTTGAGAAATAGTTTTTCAGTGGCTGTACTATTGCTAGAGACATCATAAAGTGTCACAGAATGATGCCCACAGTTTTGAAGGCCTCTCTATGATGGGACCGTATGTACAAGGAAGTTCAAAAATAGTTTTAAATTGAAGAAAGATCATATTCAACTCTACTGTGCAGTCCGTGGTCCATGACATTCTGTTAATATTTTCCGGAGCAAAAGGTTTATAAAAGGGAGAATGTGAAACAGTCATCAAACTTGAACAACAATGTCGGTTCTTCTGATACTATTTTTTCTATCAGCTTTCTCCTAGAAATCTCAGTTTTATTTGATTTATAGCTGTCATGTGTTATAATCTCATGAGACCCTTCCATCATTTCTTAGTTTTTACTTTCCTCTTTTTCTATATTGAGACTTTGTCACTGAAGAAAAAAGATAAGACTATCCAACTTTTCTTTTACTGAGTACTAAAGGCAACAAATATAATTCAATAAACAATTTTATAACTGATATTTTGGAGAACACTGTGGTCATATAATGAGCACATGATTCAGAAAAGAAGGTCAGAAAACCAAGTTTTTCAGAAGAATTACTGGGTTGAACTAATCAGCTTACTTCTAGGTTTGTAAGAAACACTTCCCCAGAAAATGTTGCTCTTTTTCTTTTATAATGTTTCTAGTAAGCTTTATATTTCTGTAGATCACATCCCATACAAATAAGAAATAGAATTGCCATAGTACTTAATTTTTCTCATAACTATTGAATAGTCATGTATTTATCCAAGATAGCAAAGAACTTTATAAGCATTCAGATTTCATTAGTCATTTTGTCTAAGGGTCATCTCTGCATACCTTTCAACATCATTTCTAAGAATTTGGTGATATCTTATAAGGGAGGGTAAGCCCTTAGGATCCATTTTTGTGCCAAGGTAATTAAGCAATTTGTACAGAAATCTCTAGGAGAGCAGAGGGCTCAGGAGCTTGTGAAGTTCAAGGAAGGGAGGTGGACATGCCATTGGCTCCTTTTACTGCCAAAACTAAGTGGAAATAACTTGGAGGAAAAACAGTTACCATATAGTACAGCCTAGAAGGCAGGAATGTCTTTATATGATGATGATACTGGAGATAATGAACTAGTCATATATTATATGGGGTGATGTCTTTTTTTTATGAAAGAGACCTCTCAAATTATTAGCTAGATCACTGCTCATACAGGGGTGGGAAGTAAATCTTGGGGTCTTTCTCTTTTTAATATATTCCATAGCTCACAACTTTATCAGGAGGTTCATGAATGTGGATGAGGATATGTTTGCTTGTTAAACATTTGTACTTTATAAAGTGAGATTACTAGCATCTCATTTAGCTTTGTATCTATAAACTGTTGTTACTGCTTGTAGGCATTTGGTCACTCTGGTGTGGCCAGTAGCTGTGTTATCACTGTCATTAAGGTGTGGTCACCTCTCACATGCCACCTATGGAAATAACTGTCACTGAATCTCTAATTGTATCTTACAGCAACTGCTAAACCAGTATCTGCTTATCAAACATTCTAAAGTCTTCCAAATAATGAGATTTAAATTTTGAATGTCTATTAAGTTATAGCAGATTCATTTGCAACTGTATGTCAGAACAGTCTTCGTATTCATAAGGAAAATAAGTAAAAGAACTTGATGCCTACAGATAGTTGCCCCAATACCATTCTATTTTGGATTTATCATGCTAATTTTTCTACATTAGACACAAACTGAAAGTATTCATGGACCACACCGAAAGGGTATTTAGCTCCTATGAGATCTGTTTATTGAAATAAAGGAGACACTCCATCCAGTAACTTCTTTTCATTTTCCTGGTATTTATTTTTTGGGAAGGTTAATTGACAATGTTTTCTGTGTGATCTCCCAGCACTGTCACAAGAACTCGAAGCAGACACTGCACAATTGACATAATAACCCTGTGTTCATGCAGTGTGTACTGCTGAGCTAGACAATTAAATTTTCTTTCTGAGACATCTACAACATCTCAACAGAAGGACAGATGCTGGCCTCCAACTGGAAATTATTACTAACAGACACCATAAGATACATTTCATAATCACTGTGCTTATGCAGTACAAATAGTTGAGGGAAGGTTCTTTGGCTTCCAAAAGTTCACTGAAGCCAAAACAAAAATAGCACAAAAATTTTAAAGTACAAATTTAAAAATACAAAGGCACTTAATGTAAAGTTGCCACCAGAAGGCAGGCTTTTGATTTCCCAAAGTAGATTGATTATGTGGCCAACTGCATTTCCGAGAACTTGGGAGATACTCTCTGATGTTATCCAATGTAATATTTTGAGGCTTATGTAATTAATTGGATAATAAAGGATAAGGTTCATTGTTACATTTTTGTGTACACAAAACAGGGAATATAAGAAGAAAAACACCACATTTGAATGTTAACATTTAAGTGTTGAATATACAGGGTAAATTCCCATTATTGTTATGAGACTTTAATCCAAAAAGATGAAATATTAGAGAATTAAGGCTTCCTTGAGGGCTTTTATTTTATTTTCTGCTTCCCAGATTTTGTTAGGCCTATTAGACAATGGGGAAGATCCAGGCAGTGTCTCCCTTGAAGCAAGCCTGACCCAATGTACTCTCTGTTAATAGCTACACCTTTGGAAATATCTGTTCCTCCCCTTCCAGGTGGGCAAACAAAATCATTACTTTCCAGTCTTTGAGTTTTCTTATGAAAAAAGCCTCTTGCTTTCTCACTTCTACCAATGCCAGTCCTGAGTCACATGAGTGGAATCTACTCTTTCCAATAAAAAGAGTCCTGCTTTGCTGTCATGGACCCTGGAATGTCTGAGTGATACAGTAAAGTGCAATAAATTTGAGCTTTAAAGGATTTGGTAAAATCATGCATTTTGTGCCTCTGGTGAGTACACAGTCTAGCAGGCTTACAGACGTGTGCATAATTAACTTGAACATGGTGTGATAATGTGATATGGTGGAAATTCATGTAAAGGTGTTCAACCTTGTTAGCCATTAGGAAAATGCAAATTACAACCTTAATACCAGTATGGTGACTTTGTACCTCTTAGAATGTCTAAAATGAAAGACTGGCCCTATCAAGTACTGTCAAAGATGTAGAAAGACTTGTGCTCTCATGTATTAATGGTGGCTATGTAAAGTGGCACAATCACTTTATAAAACTGTCAGTTTCTTAAAGCCACTATGCTCTTAAATATTCAGTGAGAAGCAATGAATGAAAACATGTCCATGTAAAAACTTATTCATAAATTGCTCACATAGCTTTTTTTTGGATTAGCCTACAGCTGGGGCCAACCAAAATATCAAATAAAAAGATAAACAGTGATATTTATTGGGTATATCCATATAATGGGTTACCACTCTACAGGAGACATGCTCAAGTATTCATGTATGCAACAATGTGAATAAATCTGAAACTAATTATGCTGAGTTAAAAGAGTCAGACAAAAAATGTAAGAGACTCAGGAAATCAGTTTGCTTGCCCTCAGTGGGAATAGAAAAAAGGAATTTTTCATTGCTTCAGATATAGAATTGAGGAGGTTTGATAATGAAAAGATGGCAAGAGAGGTATGTAGACTCTGAAGTCTGCTCTGACTTAGGTTTCTCTGTGTGGATCATCACCTATTTGCAGACAGTGATTACATGGAATCTGGGGCATAAGCATATAAGAAACGAGAAGCATGTTTACTCCGTGACCCCTAAGGAGAAACAACTATTAAGGTTTTTTTATTATTAACTTTTATACTTCAGTATTTAAGGAAATAAACTTTTGTTTTGGCTTTTTAATTAATGCAAGAAGACACTTCTAACAAAATGTAACAGTAGAGAAAACAAAGAAGACAGCAACAAAAACAAAATTTGTGATTTCAAAAGTCATTGTCACAAATAAGAGGGCACAAAGAGTTGAAGATAAGGAGAGAGGGTAAGAAATATGACTGGCTACTTACTGACAAAAGTATAGTGCCATGGTATAGGGAGGAGAGGACTTTGTGGCTACCTTGTTTACCTTATTCTTGTACTGCACTGTTGGACAAGTCCAATAGTTGCTTGGTTCAAATTCTATAATTAAACAAATCCCAGACACTGTTGTTAATTGTGGTCAGGGATACAGGTCCTAGAGATTATGTTCTTGTCTCTGCCCTTAACATATACATAACTTTCCAAGTGTTTGTCTTCTTATCTGTAAAATAGGGACATCAGTTCTTATTTCTTTTGTTACTGTACTAATAAAGATAAAAATAAATGGGTCCAGGAAGGACTTAGCATTACTTCAAATATATAGGAAGGTGCTCAATAATATTACAATTCCTCATATTTTCCCTCTTTTTTTTTCCTTTTCTTTTTCCTTCTCTTCCTGATTATTGATAGTAGGCTTTCACTATACTGCCATTAAATGACTGGAAAAAAGCTTTATTCTATTGGTCAATCATTAGAAAACAAGAACACATTTTATTGTCTTTTCTCAGAAGTAATCGTAAGTCACCTTTATTCATTTGACTCATCCTCTTAAATTATGTGTTTACATGTATTATTTCATTTATCATTCTTTCACATGTTATTAAAAAGCCTATGGGCTTAGTAGAAAAGACCATGGCTTAGTGACAATGCGAAAAATTTTTTTTGCATGTTTGGTGACTATCTGTATTCCAGTTTGTTTAGTTTAAAGCCAGTAATTTAAATTTCTTGTACCTTAGTATCTTAAACTAAACGGAAATGGATAATAACATTCCTATAGAGCTATTAGAAGTGTCTAAGTGGAAATCATTCAAGTTTTAATAAAAAGTAAAGAACTTTACAGGAACCTAAGTGGGTTGCATAAGTTAGTGTATTTCTGGAGATGTGACACTTAGGCACTAAAAACTCAAAACCACATTGAAATTTGTTGACATAGCTAGGTTTAAAAAATAGTCACTTGACCTTCCTGAAAAGTATGTTTCTATTATACTTTATTCCATCTAATGGAAAATAGATCCTACTAATCCAAATCCTTGGTCACATTAACTTCACCAGTGATGGATACTTTTCATTTCAGCAGGATTTTTCTTCTCATGTTTCAGGTTTTGGAGATTTGAACCTCCACGATCAGGTCCATCTTCTGGAATGTGCATGGCTAGAGATCCTGATGATAGGTCTTGTCTGGCGTTCCATGGAGCACCCTGGGAAGCTCCTGTTTGCTCCTAACTTGATCTTGGACAGGTGAGTGTCCCAGTTATGACTTGGGAGAAAGACATTCTTTCTAATCACTGTTTATCCTCATTCTGTTTTATTCTGTACTCCATGAAACTTCAAAGAGCTGCAGTAAGTGTGATTGCTTTCTGAATGGGTGAATTTAGGTGACACAACCTGGTCAAGTTCACTAAAAGCTAAGCCTAGCTGCTAGATATCTTTTCAGAGGAACTTAATATTTTTCATACACATATGAAATTATAAACTGTAATTTTCTAACTCTACCTTCATACTCTGTTATATAAAAGTTGACAAATAGCCTCCCTTTAATTAAAACCTTTTGTTTCCTTTTGTGGTACATGTATATCCAACCACAACTGACTTTTCATTTTCTTCTCCAATTTTCCCAACAGTAAAATGAAAGAAATGATCAGAGCATTTTGAAAACCACTTCCAGTCCCATGAATTCATTTGCACTTTCAAATGTTACCTATGTTACTTTCTTTACTGGAGAAGAAGAGTTGCATTGGTCTGTGGGTCCCACTGTTTTCCTTTCACAATCATTGCTCAGTGGAATTGAATTTAGAGATTTTACAACAGCATTTACCACTGATGGAGTTGTTACCAGTATCAGCTTCTGTGCTGAGTACTTTGCAGTTGTTTTCTTAGTTAACTGTCACAGCACTCCCAAGAGACAGGAACTTTATCACCCACATTTTACTCTGAAGGAAGTCAAGTGTCAGAGTCATCCCACTATTTGAAAAAGGCAGAAACCTAGATGATGATGAGGCTAGGACTTGAATTCAAGATCTTTCTGCCTCTGGTACACTACCTTGCTTCTCATCCTGGGCACATCTTATGTCCTTTTTTTGCTATTTTTGATGCTGCTTGTTGTTTGTTACTGTAGTTTTCGATTCTCAGGTATAGCTCATCTTGCAGGGTATATAACGATTTCATGGAAAAGAAACATATTTCTACTGTTTCTTGCAAACTTATCCTCTGTGCCCAGCAATCCTAAACTGTCAGGTTGCCTGCCTGTAGCAACTTTGTACAGTCTTTGGTTTTGGAGAGTTACCCTCTCTTTCCAGGCCCACCCATTTGGTATATCCCCCACCTGCCAAGCCCCCTAGAGCAAGGTTATAGCCACATTTATTTAAATGTAAAAGAATTTTGGAAGATGTTGTTTGTTTAATCATGCTGTGTTAATTTAAGCTTTGAAAAACATTACGACACTACCTGAGAGGAAGATTTGCTGAACATGGAATATGTTCCAGTATTACAATTTCACAAGCGTGTTGAGAAGGGTCACACGTCTTGTTGCTTAGATCTGTGCTCACACGTGTCTGAAAGTCTTTAGAAGACATCTTTATGTCATGAGTGTGCTTAACTTGCTTTCCATTCTTTTTTCCTTATTTTTCATGCCTTATTCTGCCCTTTAGATGTCATTTCTCCTGTTTTGTTTTGCCTCCTTCTTTCCCTCTTTCTTTTTATCTTCATCCTTTCTTTAAGAAAAATTCTTGCCTACTGGTAGTGTGATTCTGTGGCCAGGCTGCCCAAAATGTGCAGATGAAATCCCTAGACTGTGGATCCTTGGTACAGATTGGAGTTTATCTTCAATCTTTAGACTTTCAGATATTCATTTCTGTCCCCATCCATATCTATTTCTGTGGGTTCATCTTTTATGATAATACTCATAAAGTCATTGCGTTTTTAGTATGAAAGGCCTTTGACATTACCTCACCCAATGAACCCATATTGCCAAAGAGGTGTGAGTGCCTGAGATATTATCAGCCACCTACTTCCCTTTCTTTTCTGAAGACTTACATTGCAGTTAATTTTCCTTCATTCCTTTCACAGATATATTAGTAATTAAAAGTTCTTGTCTTTATTCCTGTTTTCTAAAAGTCCAGGTTTAGGAGTTCCTACTACTTTCAGAATTTTTCAACCTCTGCCATGTTGGCATGCATGGTCAGCCTTCCTTGCAGGGACTGTTGTGCACATTTCACGATATTTAGCAGTATCCCAAGACTGTATGTTCCAGATGGTTCTCCTTCTCCAAGTAATGTCAGACAAGTGTCTACAGGCACTTCTAAATGCTCCCTCTATGTGGCAGTGGGTGGGCAAAGGCAAAGTTATTGCAAACCCAGCAAGAGTCACTTCAGTATTCTACAAGACTTTCTTACTCATCAACCTCCAGACTCAGTAAGTCTGTTCTTTTTCCTTTTCTAATTTAATGATATCAATATTTGCCTAGGCCTTGGAGTTAAAATGAATGATGTTTAAATGAACAATGGATTACACCCTCACCAGACCATCTGATTAACTATAGTTTTTCTCTGAACTATTTCTGAATAATTCAGATCTTTCTCTTGTCTCCATTCTGTAGCCCTAGCATAGGTCCTGGTTGTCTCATCCTCGATTGCTCACCTCCCTGAACTTGTATTTTCCTTAGTGTTCATCCACCTTTCTTTCCACAACAGTGACACAAAGACTATTTCCCAAGGCACAACTGTAATCTTGATGCTTTCTGATTCTGTTTCCACTGGCTTTCTCTGTTTTTTTGAAAGTAAGGTATAGATTTCTTATCTTGACAGCTATGGCTGTTGTGTCACAACATAAGTATCTGCAGGTCCAGTCAGATGATGTAAACAAAGAAGGCTACTGGATGGGCTTGCAAAGGGGAGTGCTGGGGATTAGGTGATCTTTTCCAGGCTAAAGACACCTGCAGCTGAATTTGACCCAGAGTTTTGAATGCAACTTCATATTCTAAAGTTTTTCTTCCACTGGTTCTGAAGGACCCTCCACCTTTAGAGTTTCTTGTTAGAAACTTATCCATTCTTTAAGGCTTGCTTCAGATGTGACTTTTCCATAAATCCTTCTTTCCATCTCTCCTCTCAGGGAGGAAGTAGCCTTTGCCCTGCCTAACTTCTCACTGTTTTCAGTTTACACTTCCTTGAAGTAGTAGACTTATTCTGTTCAGCGTTAGCTATGCTTTAGGACTTAGACTTCTCATCAGCTCGTAAACATCTCATGGTCCTGATCCAAATCTTGTTTATCTCTGTGCACTGTCTTGCAAAAGCCTCCATGATGCCTCATGAATGTTTGTTCATTGCACTAGTCAAGATCACTCTGGCAGCTCATGGCAGAATCTAGGGAGAACTCAAATCCTCTTTGATCATTCCAGTTGTTATTGTCATCAAACTTACTCATTTTGTGTTTATTGCTACTTGTAAATTCCTATTACCCATGTGTAGATTTAAGAAGAAATTAATATCATCTGTTTTTGTAATATCAATTCTGCTTTTGCAAATGCATTTGGCTTATACTTACACTTCTGCTTATACTGCACAAACCTACCCAAATGTTAAATTCCAAATCGTGTAAGCAAAGGAATTTATTTTTCCCATAGGAAGTAAAATCTTTAAGATTTTATTACATTCAAAAATACTTAGGTGTTAATTATGATTAAGTCATATAAATAAATATAAATGTACATTTAAATATAAATAATATAAAATGTGGCATAGAATATTAAAAATCTGGACTTTTCTAATCATTAACATGTACTTGCAGATTGTTAAATTTCAATTTTATTTAATTACCATCTTAATATTTGAGATTAAATGCTTTTGATAACATTGATAGATACATAACAGTAAAAAGTATTGTGAGCAGCAGCCCATTTGAAATTTTATACATGTGGAAAATGGCTTTTGATTGGAGATTTTATGGTTCCTCTCTTTAGGCTTCCAGATACTAAAATTCTCTGAATAATAAATTTTCTTATGATGAAATTCAGCTGTCTGCTTAGCATAAGTCATTTTGATTTTCTCACTGCCCCTTTGCCATCACATTGTATAAACATTTTTAGTAACAAAATATAGATAGGTACCCATAAGTTCCAAAACTAGATGGTTGATTGACATCTAGACACAGGTGAGGAGAGTTAGCCAGAGGTTGTTGTCATTTTGCATAGAAATGGGGAAAAGAGGAAGTCTGAAGTCCAAAGTAGCTCTGTACCTCATGGGTTACCAATACCTCCAAACTGAGACAGAATTTTATTCTGCAATCCAGTGTGACAATGTCCCATTTAAAAAAATTTTGTTTCTTCAAATCTAGACATCTGTATCTTACAAGGCTGGGAGAGTAGACTATGTCACAGTCTTTCCTGGTAGTTACTCAGATGTTTGTATTGGCAACTAAAGATTGGAGATTAAGGAAATATAAAACCTACTGGGTTGCCATCCCACATTTGTGAGCAGAGTACATATTTCCTATCTTGTGTCCCTCTAGAAAGAATTACTACTTGATTTACTCCCTGATGACAGCCTATGATATCTTGATTCTGGTCCTGTATAACTTCCTGGTAGTCAGATGCTGTGGGCTAATTTTATCCTTGCTGGGCTCTGCTTGCCCGCAGTTTCTAGCTCTTTCCTGTACCGTCAGCAATGAGCTCCAAGCATTTAGTGTAGTCATCTCTTCCTGTGAAAACCAAGAAATGAGGATTATTATAAGTTATAAATAAAGAACCTAGTCATTTCTCTTAGGCCGTGTGTGTGAGTGTGTGTATGTGTGTGTGTGTTTTATAAGAGGAAAGTTAAAGATAATAGGAAGGCCTGTGAAAGTAATTGAGAAATGGAGAAAACTCATTTTCCATTCTAGCACCTAATTCTTTGGTGTGTTTTGGCAGTAGAAAACACGAAATATGCCCTCTGAATATACTGGAAATGAGTCTTTTCATTTAGCCCTCCTTGCATGCTCAGACTAGAAAAGTACAGACAGGAAACGAAAGTCAAAGGATTCAGGGTGCCTCTTTTTTTCTGGGGGTCTCCTTGTTTTGCAGGAGAGAAGTTTACGCTCTTTGAAGGTGGATATGATGTTAGAGGAAACAGTGAAAATTTCCTGTTCAGTGAGATTATTTGGCATCTAAAGGACTGTCTAATGCTGTTTTGTTCACACCATCTGTGTTAACAAATTCTGAGAAACATTTATGGATTTATCAGTGAAGCCAAAAAAGTTTTTTGATTCCTATTCATTTTACCAGAGAGAGAGACAGAGAGAGAGAGAGAGAGAGAGAGAGAGAGAGAGAGAGAGAGAGAGAGAGATATGGATTTGGTTGACATGCATTTGAAAAGCAGAAACTAACTTCAGAAGCAGAATAATTCTCTCTACCAAGCCTCTTGCCAGAAGGTTGTTGACCTGGCTCTTTCCATGGTTCCCCCATCAGGAGGCTCTGCCTGCTGGAAATAGTATTGGACAACAGAAAGTTCTTTTACTCCTAGGCAAGGAATAGGAATAAGTTCTCTTTCTTAAGAGAAAAACAGGTTACTGCACCAGAGAGAACATTTTGCCTCTTCTAATAAAAAGTAAATTGCTTTCCTATGATAAATTCATTTTAAATTGAAAAGAAACCATTTTTAGAAACTAGAGTATTCTGATTTTATGTTGTTTATTGTAAATATTTCAGAAAAATATTCAAATGAAAACATGCCAAAAAAAGTCCCAAAATGCTTCAGTAATACTTTTATTGGCTTTTTTTTAAACTTACCACATAAAACCTCATTAAATTCTTTGCAGGTTTTTTACTTAGAGAAATTTAAAAATCAAGTTTGAAATAAGTTGAGTTAATGAGTTCAGGATGTAATCTGTCCGTGTGTGCTTCTGGGGAATGAAGAGAAGAATCTTTCAGTCCCTTTTACTGAATAGCACCTCTAGAGAAATGCACAGCAAGCTGAAGGGGTGACCCAACATATTGGGCAGTGATCAGTTGGTCAGTAGTGTCAATGCTAGGCCAGCTGGACTTGATTATTCCACTCCAGGTTCTCTCCTTAGCTTGCCAGAAGTGCAGACCTGTACACTGGGTTTTGTTTGTATTTCTTTGTCTCATGCATACCTGAGCTGATCATTGTGCAAAGCATGAATGCACCAATGCATTATGTTCTACCCCATAAATTAGCATCTGCTAATTTAAAACTAAGTTCAGAAACCAACTGTGTTTATAACCTTTTCCCTCTCCATCTTACACAATTGGGTGGATAAAGGAAAAGAAAGAAAACTGACAGTTACTTAACTTCTTCATTATATACAAGCCTGTTCTGGGTTATTTTTCACAGTACATTTTACTCAATATGTGAGAAAATAGGAAAGAGTTTTGCTATTTTATATTTTGACCCTGGATCTGTTTATTCTTTGTAGTTCTGAGCCCTTAATCACTCAAAATGGATATCAATTAATTATTTCCTAAAAGTTTTTGGTTTAGTATTCTAAAAAATTCAAAGAATAGAAAACTGTGAAATTGTAAAGGAGAAAAATCAAGGTCAAAAGAAGGGAGAAATTAGCCAGACTGCCGTTATAACTGCTACTTTTTGGAGAAAGGTATCAGGATTGAACTCATGACCTCACACTTGCCAGATAGGCGCCATGCCACTGAGCTATACCTCTGTCCCTATGACTGCCACTTCTGATACATGGTGAATTAAAATATCTATTTATTGGGCTAAAAATCAGTTGAATTATAAACTTTCAAAACATAAATTGCTCACTTTTATAACATATAAATATATCTTTAAAAAACATTAAACTCAGATATATTGGTATTTCAGGAAAAGTCAGTTTGATCAAAACCATTAATCATGAAAGTCCTTGAAATGTTGTATTATAAAAATGGTAAAGTCAAAACAAATTGCCGCAGAATTACTCCTTGCAAACAAAAACAAGCAACACTGTATTATAAAACTTGCTGAGCCACAGGTGTTTAAATCCTTAGGAGAATTAAGCCTGTAAACAGTAAGGATCCACTCAATATACAGTTTCTCCAGGGGAAAAGGCATAATTTCAACCAAACCAATTAATTTCAATTAATCCTGTGTAGGAGGTTAATTTAACTATTCTTACAAATTTACACACTGCTTTATTTTTTACTTGCCATTTATTAGTAACAATTATGCAACAGCCAAATTGATTTAATGAATTATCAAAATAATACTTTGACAGCTTGATGTTAAAGCATACTAATATTATTTAAATTACACATACTACACAAGAATCATTGAGTAATGTTGCCCTTTAGTTGTTTTTATTACTTCTATCTCTCCACATTGACGTTGGAAAGATCTTTTTTTGTTAAATGCGGTGCTGGAGCGTGGACACAGGGCTTCATACCACTACGTGAGCACACTACCTTTAAGCTATATCCCTAGCCCAACCCTCACTTGTTTTAATGAGTGCTATTAAAATCCATTTATAAGGAGATACTTTCAAGTCTGTGTTGGTCAAAATTCAATTTAATTCAACTTAATAAATATTTGTTGAGCATCATATTCACAGGGTTTTGCATGATACTAGAGTTTACAAAGAGATATATAAGAGGCAGGCCTTCCTTCAGAGAGTGTACTATCTAGTGGCGTAGCAATATTAATGTGCAAATGAATGCACTTGAAAGCAGTTCTTCACTGCGTCTCACATCACTCATGTTTAGTTTATCTTCCTCATCACTTTATAATAGCTATGGGTTCTGAGCAAAAACCAATTCCTGGTTTGCACTTGCACTGACATACTGATTCGTTCTTGTCCTTTCCGTGTAGCGTATACTTCCTAAAAATATGCAATAAGTAAAAACTCCAAAAGTAAGATCATTCTGCATGTTGTGCTTCTTTTGAGGCTGGTGGGAGGGGAGCAGAGGGTACTGTCAGTTGTTTAACAAGATGGATCCATGCACTTTACACATCTTTTGAAATATTCCATATACCCAAGATGTGAGCACTGCATGAATGTTTTTCCATGACAACAACAATTTATGAGTAGATAGATCCTTGCTGCAAAAGAAAGGGTGTTAGAATGGTCTATTTCCAATCCTTGTCAAAAACTGACGTCTCCATTAAGAAACGTAGATTTAATAAGAAAATTCAGTAGTGTAGCTAGATATAAAGTCAACACTCAAAGATCAATAGCCTTCCTGTGCACAAATAATAAACTCACTGAGAGAGAAATCTACCTTTCACAATAGCATCCAGAAAATGAAATATCTAGGAATCAATTTAATGAAGGATTTAAAGACCTCTACATTTGAAAACTACAGTACTCCGAAAAAGGAGATTGAGAAGGATATTAGAAAATAGAGAGATATCCCATGCTCTGGAGTAGGAAGAACCAGTATAGTGAAAATGGCCATACACTCAAAACTGTTACACAGATTCAGTGCAATCTCAAACAAAAAATTCCAAAAGCATGTCTCACAGAATTAGAGAAAACAGTCCTAAAATTCATCTGGAACCAGAAGAGACCCGTAATAGCAAAGGCGGTCCTGGGCAACAAAGACAAGACAGGGAGCATCATAAATCCTGACCTGAAATTATACTATAAAGCTACTATGATAAAAAAAATAATGTGGTACTGAAAAAAAAAAAGATGTGAAGATCAGTAGAACAGATTAGAAGATGCATAGACAACTCCAGACATTCTAAATCACCTTATCTTTGTCAAAGATGTCAAACACATTCACTAGAAAAAAGCCTTTTTAATAAGTGATACTGGAAAAAAAAACTGGCTCTGCAGATGCTGAGGATTAAAATTAGACCCATATCTTTCACCGTGCACTAAACTAAATTCAGAATGGATCAAATATCTAAATATTGAAACAGAAGCATTAAATCTGCTGGAAGATAAAACTCTTGAAGACATTGGTGTAAGCAAAGACTATGAATAAAATCCCAATCATGCAGGAACTATCACAAAAATCAACAACTGGGATCTCATGTTATTGAAAAACTTTTTTGCAGCAAGAGAAACCACCAATACAGTGAAGAGACAATGTGGGAAAAAATATTTGCCAGCTATTTACTGTCAAACAAAGGATTACTATCAGGAACATATAAAAAACTAAAAAAAAATCAGATCTCTCAAATTCAAAGACTCAATCCAAAAATGGGCATCTGAGATGAACAGGTACTTCTCAGAGGAAGAAATACAAATGACAAACAAATATATGAAAAAATGTTCAACATCACTGGTCATTTGAGAAATGCAAGTTAAAACAACACTGATATTCTACCTCACCCCAAAAAGAATGACTATTATTAAGAAATCAAACAATAACAAATGCTGGAGGTGCTATGTGGAAAAATTAACCCTTCTCCACTGTTGCTGGGAGTGTAGACTGGTCGATCGCTCTGGAAATCAATGTGCAGATTCCTCAAAAAATTAGGATTGGAGGTCCCAGTTAGCCCAGGTAATTCCCTTCTGGGTATCATTCTAGAAAAATTAAAAATATTGTACCAAAGCAATATATGTGCACCCATGTTTACAGCAGCATAATTTTTAATAGCTAGATCTTGGAAACAACCTAAATGTCCATCAGCCAAAGAATGAATAAAACAGATGTAATATTTTTATACAAGGGAGTACTAGTCAGCCATAAAGAAGAGTAAACTTGAGATGTTTATAGGTGAATGGATGCAGCTAGAAAAGACCATGTTCGTAAGTGAAATAGATCAAACTCTCATTTATAAATCTCACATTGTCTCCTGAGTGTGAGAAGTTGAAAGAAATAATATGTGTGTGTGTGTGTGTATATATATATATATATACACACACACACATATGTATGATAGTTAAGATAGTTATACTACTGATTTGTCTTAGTCCATTGAAATGAAAGGCTTGTGCTAATATTATTTGGACAATTAAATGCAGATATCTTATCAAAAAAGTTAAACTTGTCTTTATTATTAGTATCATGGTCACAGGTCCTGTACCAGAGATAGGAATGAGAGGAAAGAGTCTAGACCTTGTGTTTATTATGGATCATTGTTTTTAAAGAGAGCATTTTTGTTAAAATATGAGAGGAAAGAAAATGAGATGATATTAATGTAAATAGACTATATGAAAGAGGAAACAAAGAAGTTTAGAAAAAGGGACCATGAGCCAGCAGTGAGGGAAACAGGAGCCTCAGCATCAAAGGGACCTTTCAGAACCAATTTTTCTTGATTTATTGTGTGAAATAAAGATTCATTCTGATAGGTTTTCAAATGGCTCTTCAGTTGTCCCAACACCTTTATAAAAAGTCCCTATTTTCTCAGGTGATTTGAGATATATTCTTCATTGAACATTAAATTTCTCTGTGCACTTATATCTTTTTCTGAAAATTTACTTATCTGTTAGATTTTATGAATAAATCATTATCTATGTATAAATCCCAGCATATTTTATAGGCACTTCAAACGGTTTCAAGTATGGCGGTTCCATCTTTCTAATATTGCCTTCTGATTTGCTTTTTTTTCCCAGAATCTAGCAGATGATTCTTCCTTGTTTGCTTTTCCATGTGACCTTAAAATCAACTAGTTTAACCCCATAAGAAAAATTGTAGATAATTTTATTGGGATTATGATAAATATCAACTGATTTAGGGAATGCTGACATTTTTATGATGCTGAATCTTCCTGTCCAAGAACAAATTGTGCCTTTCAGTGTTAAATCTTTCTTTGTGTGTGCTTTTCAGAAGTGTTTTTAAGAATCCTTATATATATTTCACACATGAGATTATGCCTAGCTGCTTTATATAAATATTGCTTTACTATAGGAAAATGCATAATATGATATTTTAAATATACACTGTGCTCAGTATGTGAATGTCATGAGTGGGGGCTTCTCTTCCACAATATTCCTGAACTGTTTATTCTCTACATTGGTAGTGAAATGACTTTTCACATGCTATTGTTACAGACTACTACTTTACTAAATTCACTTGTTTACAGTAGTTCTTCCATTAATTCTCATGCAGTTTCCTAGAATACAATCATATATCTGAAAATGCAGATTCTCTCACCTCTTCCATCCTAACCTTAAGTACCTAAATTTTTTGTTGTCTAATTGCATTGAATAACATGTCTAATAGTTTGTAAAATTCATAGCAATAGTGGGAAATATTTCCTTATTCTTATGCATTTGTGTTACAGAAGTTTCCAGGCATTTCTGTATTCTGAAGTGCTTTTATTGGGAGTGAAGATTGCTGTCATTTTGTATGAAAATTCCAATGAATGTTTGGTGTGAAATTTCTTTGTGTAATCTTCACCCAGTTTTTCTTATCCACAGTACATATGCATTTCAAAAATAGTATGAGATTTTTCTCTTTTTGTGTGGTCTGAAAAATACAGTAGCATTGGAACTTGTTGGTCTTTTAACCTGAAAATATTGGTAGAATTAATTTTGTTTTTGCTTTTTTTTTTTCCCCCTCTTTGGTACTGGGGATCGAACTCATGACCTCGCACTTGCCAGCCAGGTGCTTATACCACTGAGGTAGACCCTCAGCTGGTAGAATTAGTTTTGGAGCCATCTCAACCTGATGCCATTATGATGGGAGAGTTCTCTGAAAATTTACATGTTTTGCTCCAGTTGGTCTGTTTAGACTTTCTATCCCATCTGGTGAGAGATTCTGTATACAAATCTTCTGATAAAGTTATCTGTCTCATCTTGGTTTTCAAATTTATTGCATTGAGTTGGACCACTGATTTCTGGTGGTTTATAAAAAATTTCCTCTGGTATGATGGTTGCTTCAACCTAACAATTTATTTTTATGTATTTATCCTTCTTTTAGAAAACTTAAGTCAACTAGTGGTATCTGCAATTTGTCAATACTTTTCTCCAAAAAGCTAGCTTAAATTTTTTTATTATTTCTACTGTGTTTCAGATTTCTAACTTATTAAGTCACAGATTTAGCCTTATTGAGTTCTTCCTTCTGCTTTTTATCAGTTAACTTTTTATTTCCATCTCTGGCTTTTCTGAGTTGATACTTAATTCATTTCTTCATTTAAAAAGATAGGTAATTAATTCTCAGAATTTTTTCAAACCACCACTTTAGCTGTGTCCCATAGATTCGAGTACAATTTGTGTTTATCATCATTTCCCAAAAATTTATCAGCTTCCTATTTTATCTTTCCTTCCATTCAAGAGCTGTGTAGTAGTTTCATTTCCAGGTTAAAAATGCATTTTTTGTTTTGTTATTAAAAATACTTCTTGCTTTGGAACCAGAGAATACTGTTTGTGTTATGATTCTTTTTGTAATTTGAAGTTAATTTGTGGCCTACTATGGCTAGCTGTTCTAAATGTTTCTTATCCCCTTGAAATGAAGGTTTATTTGCTCATCAGAAATATTAAAATATTTTATGCCTGTGTCTATTTAGCTTCTGTAATTCTTGCTTATGGAAAACTTCTTATATGGTATAAGTTTCACATTTATATTTTCTTTATGTCTATTTTGCCTTCCATTGTCTTACAAAGGTTTTTATTCAGTTAACAGTTTGGAAGGATCGACTTTTACGGAGCCTAAGATCAAGATCATGACCTCCATTATTAATTAAATTAATATATCTCCCTTTATTCTTTACACATCAGAATAAGTTTGCTTTATGTCTCTAGTGTAGTCAACAACTGGATTTTAATGTTGACCATTATGAAAAATTTTAATGCATGAGTTAAGCTGATTTACACTTACTGATGCCAACACTGTTTGGTTCAACTCCTATTGTATTATTTTATACTTCCTATATATTAAATAGTTTGTTTTCTTTACTGTTTATTGATTGCTTTACTAAATTTATTTTGTCATTTACATTTTTCTTTTCATTAAACTTATATAGACTTATTGAAATCTTCCTTTAGAAACTTCATTTCTTATTATGAGCAGAAGTGAAGTTAGGTAGTAACTTAACATTTCCTACCCCCCTTCAATTTTAGCCACATATTACATGTGTTAAACTTTTTAATGTTCAATACAGTTAATCTTCTACTCTGTGACTTATCAAAGTCAAATAATATCAATTTACTTCCAACTAATACCTATGAGATCCTTGTGAGCTAATAATAATTTTGATGACTATTTTTTCTAATCTTATTTTTATTACTTATTTTTATACATTGTTAAAGCTGGCATAGTTACATACTCTATTTTGTCAGTCCAGAGTTCATTTTTAAATGTTAATTCTATCATTAAATATATTTAATGTCCACTGTCAGACTGTATGCTGGTGTTCGCTTACCCGTTTTGATTGTTTGGAGCTTCTGTTTTTGTAGATTTTTTCCAGGAAAGCACTCATGGAAACACTTTTCCTTTTAGCTTAATCATATTTATAATCATCTTTTTATACTGAAAAGTTTGGCTGCTTCTAAATGCTTTGGCTCACATTCATTCTTCAGTATTTTTAAATGGTTGCTCCAGTGTTTTCTAATGCTGCTGTCAGTTAATCAGATGGAAATCTGATTTTCTTTCCTTTATTAGATTTGAACTTTTATCTGAATGTTCAAAATTTTTTTCTTTAAGCTTAAATAGCAATAATTTTATTAAAATATGTCTCTGATCGACTGTTTAGGTAAGTTTTCTCAGGTACATGGTACATTTTTAGATTGTAGATTGAAACCTTTTACTTCCTGACTCTCTTGATTTATGTTTTTTTCTTTTTCTTTTTGCTTATACAATATTTTCTTCTATTTTGTTACTGAAGATTCAACTTATGGCCTTTACACCCAGCTAAATTCACTAGGTTAGGCTCAGACTTGATTTTCCTCCTATTTCTACCTCCCAAAGTGATGGGATTACAGTTTTGCACTACTGAGCCAAGCTGTAGCATGTGTGTGTGTGTGTGGGGGGGGGAAGGGTGCACTTCCTGGGGACTGAACCATAGCCTTCACTCTGAGCTACACCTCCAGTCCTTCTTAGTTTTTGATGTTTTACTTTGATACAGGGTCTTGCTGAGTTGCCCAGACTGGGCTGGAACTTGCCATCCTCTTGCCTTAGCCTCTCAGTGTTGAGAAATTTATACTTTGGTACAGTACTTTTGTTTCCTTCTTTAGGGACCACTTACATACTGTTTATTTATATACTGTTTATTTGCTTACTATAGGACTTTCCCTTGCATCCTTGTATTCTTTTGTTTTAATCTTTATCTTTTTATTCCTTATTCTCTTCATTAAGCTATTCATAGAATCTATTTGATGTTACATGCTGCATAATGTATGTCCTGAAATTTTTTCACTTTTTATGGTATGTATCTCTAAAGTTATTTCTCTTATATTTTTTCCATTGCTTTATTGTATCTTTTCTGAGTTTTCTATTTCAAAAATGTTCAATTAACTCCAAAATGCTTTCATAATTCTTCAGTATTTTTAATTCACTCCAAAATACTGGGTGTTTTTTTTTTTTTTTTTTTAAGATATAGTCTCACTACACACTTTAGGATGGCCTTGAACTCACTTTGTAACCCAGACTGGTCTTGAACTCGTGGTGGTCATCCTACCTCAGCATCTTGAGTGTTGGGATTACAGGCGTACACCACCACCCCTGGTAGGTTCCAGTTTTCATCTGCCTTCTGGATAGCAGAACCATGAGGTCCAAATTGTCAGAGCAGACCCACAGGAATCTGAGGTCCCATCCACAACAAGTTGTTCCTGTCAGCTAGCAAAGGGTACAAACTAGAATGGCCACAGTACACGGTCACCTGTTGTTGGAAGGACTCTGAAGTATCAGGAGGAGCTTCCAGAAGACTTCTTTGTTGGCTGGACTATGTTTTACTTTTGGAACAATTGGTGATTGTTATGCATGCATGGGTCTTAATTTTGTTCAAAAGAAACTATTTAGGCTTTGTGCTACTTAGTTCTTATATTTTTAAAATCATGCAATAGAAAGCCTATGAAATTATTTCCCATTTTCTAGCAGCTGCACTCCATAAATTTCAAAATTCCAGTTTTTTAATCATCAGTAATTTAGATGGACTTAATATATCCTGTTTTAAAAACTCTTACAAAGAAACTTCCTTTGTTATTTTTTGATATTCAGTCCCACAAAAAATGTTTAAAATATCTATTCAACATGCAGAAATGAAATCTATTTACATCAGCAACAAATACAAAGCATCACTTTATGTACTTTGCATATGCTTTGTAGTTGCAACCAAAACTGTAATGTATTATGGAATGAATGAACTTACTAAGGAAATTATAAGTAAGAGCTCTGTAGAGAAAGTGATAAATTTCTGTTGGAAGACATTAAATTGATAGACATTTTTAAAAAAGCTGTACCATATCTGTTGCTAGGAAGAATTCTTACTAAAAATGTGTCAATTCTTCATAACTTGGCCTATAAATATAGTGCATTTCCAATCATAACCCTAAATTCACTCTAAAATCTATATGGAAAAAGTCACAGATCAAGCCCATCGCCAAGTGTTTCTAAAGACTAAAACTCAAGGTCAGGGAGATTGAATAGCAAAACCTGTAAGTTATAAGAATCTTAAAGCTATAATAATTAAGAAAATGTAGTATTGTCATAGAAATAAACACATTGGCTAATAAAATAGAAAAGAGAGTTCAGAAACCAACCTATTTTTATGAAAAACCAATGCATATCAGAGGGGTACTGAGACTGCAGAAGAAAAAGAGAACAATTTCCTACAGAGGAAAAAAAAAGTCTGATTCTACTTCATCTTATGTGGAAAAATCAATTCGTGATGAATGAAAAACTGGAAAGTCAAAACTGTATTTTTCCAACAAAATATTTCATGTTTGGGAATTATGTCTTAAAGCACAAAATATTCTAACTATAAAGTAATATTGATAGAATTGATCTCTTTAAAATAGCTACTGTCATAAAGGAAATATATATATATTCAAAGTTCTTTTGTGTACATCAAATGTTATAATAAAGATTAAAGATGTAGGAAGATAACAACCTGCACAGCTCATAAAGATATTGCCTTTACATCCATCATCTACTAAGTCAGGAACCTGCATCACTTTTAAGTTTTCTGAAATGTGAAATGGAAATACTTGTGGAGGGCCCTCACAGATGCATTTAGAGATTGTATGCTCAGAAAAATGGAATTGAAATGTTTTAGCAAGAGTCATGGACCCTATCCTTGAAATAGATGTTTGTCGAGTTTTCTATAGCATGTAATTACAACACAATAAGACTCAAAAGCATTTCAATAAAGTGTGGGTGGAAGAGAAGCATGCTGCTTCAAGGGCCTCATTAGCTTTCTGCAGACGGGAGCTCTCCAGACTGTTGGGAGGAGCTCTGTTCACCTTGGTTCAGAACCCATTTTAACCATCACTGAGGTCTGGGGGACCTGAGAGAAGCTCCCGGCTGGGGAAGAAAATATAATAATGTTTTACTAAAAGCCCAGAAATGGGCTCAAGTTTTGTTTACCAGTTGTTTCCAGGATAATATATTGTAGTGCTGATCATAGATGAAATAGCAAGTTTATATTTTGCTTTCATTCCCTAAAGAAGCTTCTGGTAAGTTAGAGCAATGGCAGTGGCTCATGTTAGTATTGTTCTACTATACTAAGGACATGATAGTTATATGGATTCTGTGGCCTAATGCTTTGGGAATATTTCAAAAGGGGTGGGGAAAGAACAAAACAAAATTAAAAAAAAATGTTGCCCTTTAAGATAAGGATGATAAATAAGGCACATATATTTATGAAATACAGCTAGATAATCTCATCTCTTTGTTGAAAAATGTCAATACCCATGATTGCAAAAGTGAAATACTGAGCTGAGGATATAGCTCAGTGGCAAAGTACCTGTGTGGCAAATATCAGTCAGAGTGGGGGGGAGGGAGGAAAGAAAAGAAAGAAAGAAAGGAAGAAAGAAAGAAAGAAAGAAAGAAAGAAAGAAAGAAAGAAAGAAAAGAAAGAAAAAAGGTAATATTCTTTGATTGGAGTTTGTCTAGCTTTGATGATAGCAAGTCTTTCTTTTCACTAAAGTTTGTATTTTTTTTCTTAATTTTTATTTCAGTTTCTACTAAGCATTCATGAACCGTTACTCCCTAGAAAATAAAATAACATTTTAAATGACAATAATCTTGTGGTTTAGAGTGAGCCACCCTTCCTGGTCTCTCCTGTACCCTGAAATAGCTCTTGGATGACAAGTAACATGAACATTATGAAACACACGTTTCCACTGGAAAACCCACTCCATTGGTTAAGTGAGTTTCTTATGACTGACCACAGTGCTACTGACCACAGCAGCAGGAACCAAGACTCTTTGTTCTGCATGAAATGCTTCTTCATTCCACCATTAATAATTTTTGCTGATTAATTATATCAACATTTCCCTGGGCATTAGTTATGCAAAGAAAAATATGGTACCACATTGTCTTTTCTATTGCACAATCTATTGAAGGGGACAGTTTTATAAACTCATAAATTTTACTGGTTGCATCAATAAAATCTAGACTAAAAGGGAAGGGAACAAGGGATGAGTGCTGTGGGTTCACACCTAATCCTATCCCCAGGTAGATACGGCACCGGAGAGAAGTAGGTGGAGGAATAGGAAGGATAATTACTACAGGCAGTTGACCAATTTCCTACAAGGGTGTAGAGAGAGAATCTAAGAGCAGCATGATCTTTAATGCATGAATCTCATTCAAAGTTCCCAGGTCTTATCCTTGATACCGGCATGGTCACTGAACAGCCTTGGTATTTTCCAGAAAGAGAGTTATAGGAATCTTCAAAGTTTGATTGCCACAGTAGTTTGAAACAGTGAGAGCACAGTTTATTATCCTGCTGTTCAGATGCACTGGGGTGAGAGAATCCCGGAAAGACTTATAGGGCAGGTGAGTGTAGGATGGGACACTGCAGAGACCAGAGACAGCAAAAGTGCCTGTACAAAAGAAGCTGGTGGTGGAAGAGCCGCTTAATGTGAGGTAGGAAAGCCCAGTATCTGCAGCCAACTAAAGGCTGGCCCCAACTCAGAGCAGGACTCTGGGCAATCACATGGCCTCGGTTTCTTTTTGTAGAATGACAACATACTTCTTGAGGAATTTTTAAGAATTTTGATGACTTAGGTTCAGTGCTTAGGTTGTGCTTGTTAGAATCTAGTAATGATATCTAGTAATGTGTTATCTTCAGTGTTACTATTGCTATTACTTGGGCTGGTGAAATTGCATCATGTCCCAAACTGTGAGGTTTTGTTTGTGCTAAGGTGAAGGAATGAATCATAGTATTTTTCTAGAAATTTTGTGTAATAATAACATGATCTTATTTATGAGATCAATGTGGTAAGTAACAGGTGAGATTTATAGGTAAGATCAGTTTTATCTTGATGCACATGGTAGTTTTACTGCTGTAAATAACACAGATACATACATTTTACAACACACATTTAAAATCAATGCATTTTTACGTACTTAAGATGTACTGAGTAACTCTTCAATTAAAGAGAATACACGTAGCAACAAAAAAAAGGTTATTTCCTAGAGGTGGAGCTTAATGATTAAAGTATGAATCTGTTTACTTTCCTAGAGAAGTTAGTGAGTCTACAAGATGACTCTGTGAAGTATCATTTTGGGGACTTTTATTGTCTCATCTGGATCATTTTAGGACTGGAATAGCATTGGAGTCTCATGCCAGTACTTTCCACACTGTATTCTGTGGACTGAGGGATTTTTTTGATAGAGGAGGAAGGATTGAGTCTCTGGAGTATTCTGTCTGCTCTTCTAGAGCAAAGGTACCTTGTTTCTGTTTTACAATTGGAGTGTGGTCAATTAGTTTTCAGCTACTGTGACAAAATCAACTTAGAGGAGAAAATGTTGGCTGATAGTTTCAGAGGTTTCAGTCAATGTTCACTTGGCTTCATTGCTTCTGGGCTTTTGATGATCAGTATAGCATGGTAGGGAGCATGTGATGGAGCAAGCAGCTCATTTCATGGAGGACAGAAAGCAGACAGAGAGAATGTGAAAGAGAACCAGAGAAGAAGGGACCAGAAACAAGATGTAATCCCCAGTGTCATGTCCCATGACTCATTGCTTTCAACTAGGCCCTACCATCTGTTTCAATCTCCCTCCAATAGTGTGGTCATAAAATTATGAGTCTATTAATGGATTCATCTGGAAAACCAGAACCCTTATGATCCAATGTAATAAGCCTTTTAGGAGAAATTTTTGAGCCCACCTATAACGAGTTGCATATTATATGTTAAGGATCTCACTCCTAAAAATAAGGTGAAAGCCATTGATACTATGCAGCTTCATTGATTGCAGATGAGAAAATAGAATTTCAGAAAGATTAAGTGATTTGTCCAAGATTGCACCAGCATTTACTGTCAGGGAAGAACCACAAACGCAGATCCATTCCTTTCTGATTTGCTGCTGTCTACTAGATACTAGGTAGGTAGCACTACAGTGCTACCTATTGCTGAATGACACAAAATTACTGAGCTTTTAAAATTTTATCATAATCAGAACAAAAATTCAAAAAGTGTGCATCCAAATCAGCATCTAGATGCAAGAACTTCAAAAAACAAATTAGTTTTGAACTTGGTAGCTACATTTCCACTCTCTGTACTCCATTTCTTCAAATACATCTTTGTTTTATGTCTTTATTTTTATGTGATAAAAATAAATCAAGAAGCATAAAATGAAGTTATAAGGTAGAAATTGCAGGTGAATTCAAGGCAAAGATCGTCCATAATAAAAAAAGACAAAATAAAATAATGAAAGAAACCAAAGAACTGCAGAAAGACTGTAACCTGTAGGAAAGATATATTTAATAAAGCAGAATTATTTATGCACTGACAATTCAGAATTCCTGCCACCTTTTGTCTATTTCACGTTTGGCCTGTTTGTGAACTTCCAGGGATATTGGTTACTGCTTTACTGGTTACAGTCACAACTTTAGCACTGACAGACAAAAAGACTGGAGATTCTAAAAGGACCACAATATTTAGGCTACTTCTAATTCTTCTTTTCCATATTATGCTTGTTGTACTTTTTGGCTGCTTTCATTTATTGCTTTTCCCAAATCCAAAATACTTTTCCTAGCCTTAAAACCATTAAAACCTTACTTCTTTCTTTCCCTAGTGAAGAATACCTAAAAATTCTCTGCTAAAAATGAAGTCTGAATAACTTCAAACCTTCTTTCTCTCAGGTCTTTGTTCAAAAGTCATCTCCTCAGGGACAAATTAGCTGAAATTGTTCCCCTACCAGCTTGCTTGCTTCTCCCAGTTTCATTTTCAACAACTAGAAATGATCCTATTCATGTAATTAAATATCTGCCATCTGCCTTAAACTTCTTGACTATAGGTTCCAGTGAAGTAAGAGGCTTTAACTAACTAGGAAACTGCTTAGAATCTAGTAAGAGCTCAACATTAAATAAACTAGTGATTAGGATCTCCATGAGATGCCAATTTAAGAATTCATAGGTCATTCTTTCAGGGTTTCTGTTTTTATTTTATTTATTTTATTTTTATTTATTTACTTATTTTTGGTACTAGGGATTGAAACCACAACCTCACGCTTGCCAGGCAAGTTCTTAAGCCACTGAGCTAAATCCCCGGCTTCATAGGTCATTAATTATGGGAATTCCAACAGTGTCTCTATTGGACAAGTGTCACTATCTAAAGGACAAGATGGATTAAAGTTTTATATAAAAGGCAAGGGGAAAGGAAGGCATTGATTTTTCTTTGGACATTTCAATAACCCTAACTGATCTATCTTAAATGTCTTACGTTTTGTTTGTGTTGCTGTTTGTATAACAACTTGCCAATGGAATGGCCAGGTTAAAAATGTGAACTTTATTTATTTTAATGCTATAATGACTTGGAATATTTCCCTTGTATATACCTTGAGGGCAACATCTCAGAAAATATCTTGCTCAGTCTTCTCTTGAGGTTACAATGACTTCTCTTGGCCTCAAAGACTCAGCCCTCGCCAGGGGCCTGTGGTGCCGCCCACTCTCCAGACGTGTGGGCCACTGTCCCTGGGCTCCCTGATTTCCAGAGTTCTGACCCTCTGTTAGGTTCTTATATTCCTCAAGCATCTCCATGCTTCCAAACTCATAAGTGTCTCTCTTTAGCACACTTCCTATTTTTTTTTAACAGCAAGTACCTAGTTCTTCAGCTTGAGATTAAATATCCCTCTCCAAAGAGTCCTTCTCTAAGTCTCCCCTTTCCCTTCTGTGTTAGTTCCCCATGGCATGCTTGCTCATAATAAATCCTGTGTTTGCCTCCTTGGCACATCACAACTAATGGTTTTGTTTTACTTTTCCACTGTGTCTTCAGTCTGCTTCCTTACTAAACCATGCTCTGCAGGAAGTTAAGAGTGTCCCTATTGATCTTGGACCCTCAGCACTTAATTCCGTGCCTGCAAAATAATAGAGTCAATAAATATGTACGGAACAGGTAAAGGGATCAATAAACAAAATTGGCCTTTATATCCCTTGGCATATGGACTTCTAAAATAGTGCTCAAATTGAGTTATGAACAAATGAAGTGTTAATCACATTTTCTTTTGGAGAAATTATGTCTGGTTCATCAAAACGCAGGATCTTGTGCTCAAGCATCTAACAGAGCTCTCTCTCTCTCTCTCTCTCTCTCTCTCTCTCTCTCTCTCTCTCCATTCATGTGCTTTTTGCCTTTGTTTCTGTTGACAAAATTGGCTCCTCTAAGTACAGTGGAGAGAAACTACCTAATTACTTTAATTCTGAAACATTCCAACAAAAAGTAGAAAATTTAGGCAGTCTTCCTTATGTGACATACTTGATACAGATATCTGCAAAGATGGATTGGATCTCTCTTCAGCTTGATATTTGAGTAGCCACAACCATTAGAGAATTTTCCTCCAGGAACTTACCGGTAGCTCTTAAGCAATATAAACTGAACAAGCAAACTCAAGTGTGTCATTATCTGTAGAAGTGCCGAATCCCATCTCCCTTTGGCAAACCATTCAAACCCAGAAGTGTGTTACACATTCTAGCAGAAGCATCTATAATAACCAACTCTAACCTCCTTTTTCTTTCCACTTTTGCACCCAAAAGTATAAGAAGAGGAGTGCATGTTGTGACTTGTTCTGTTTATTAGAAAATATCTCTTGGCTTAAGAACTCTTTCAGCTATCAGCTCCCATATGTGAGAAAAGTAATTGGCCTAGACTTCCATTGAGCCTTTCTTTCTTGAGACAGTTAGCTTAATAAAGATAATTGAATGTTATATGACTAAGTGTTGGAAACTAAAATCCAGATACAACTTTCAGGTAGGTCAATCTAACATTTCCTGTGTCATTTCCATGCCAGCCACTGGAACCAGAATGAATATAGACAATCTGAATCCTTCTAGGTGAGTAATCAAGATATCAATTGTCTGCCCTCAGTGGCAGAGTTTGTAGGCAGGTGCACAGTGACTCTTGCAACGTTGAAGTCAAGCCTTGGAAATGGCAGTAAAGAGGGAGGAGGAGGGATGAGGTTGCTTGTGCCTTGTGCCAGGGCCGTGATTGGAGGGCAGGTGTAAAGCTTTCATTCTAGAAGGAGTTAGATGTGGAATGAGATGTGTGTGAATGGCAGGTCACACATGCCCAGTGCATCTACATCTTAGTAATCAGTGAGTTAGTGTCTTGGTAAGGCAGGTTTCAGGAGACGATAACTTTTCTCCTTTAATCTAAAGGATACTCTCTGAGAGAAATACCCTTTTCTTTGTTTTCAATGTGCATGGACTTCCATATACTAAAATAATTTTTTGTTTGTGTTTTCTTTTCATTGGAAATCTGTTTATTGAGCATCTATGGAGATTAGCTTCTCCTGATCATAGCTTTCCTCATGTTTCAAGTCAAAGCAAAACAATATTAGGATCAAAGCTAGATGTGAATTTAAGCTGAGAGAAGTGAAGAGCTGAGAACTTTCCTTGCAGTCTTGGCTCTCAGCTCCTTTAGCAAGATCTGGTGGACTTGGAGTGTGAGTTTTGAGATGTTTGCATTGCTAAAGTACAGCTAGATTGCTTCATGCATTCATTTCTGAAACTCTCAGCAAAAGCCTGCATTGGCGGTCTGTCTCATAGCGGCAGCTCTTCTCAAGGTAATAAGCCCAGAGTCATTTCCACTTGAAATCCAATCCTTCTAAACAAATTGTATGACATAGTTGTCTCAATTTTCTCATAATAACCCTAAGAAGATGACCCTCTGGCCATGTTCTGAAGATTCCTCCTGTTTGTATTTATTTCATTCCATTTTTGCTTTAATATTATATCTAAACATCACCCTATCTAACAAGAATGACATTTTTGGTAGCTACCATCATAGTTTATCTAGTTGGCCTTGACATATTGTTTGCAAAAAAGGACAGTAACCTATAAGCACAGAGTTTGTCCTAAGGCTTTACAACCTGGCAGGTAGGCAGAAAAAAGGTCACACTTAAGAGAGTTGTGCTTCCTTTCTAATGAGATCATCAAAACTATTCTTGTAACCTTCAGATAATTGCTTTGTTCAGAAGTCTTCAGAGGTTATTGAAGAGTCAGAAATATGTGAGTTTCAGTCTTTTTTCAAAGCAATCAGGCCTTTCATCAAACTCTAATCATGTAATTTTATAGCATGCTATGATAATGTGGACCTTGGCTCTGTATTTTTAAGGTGTAAATGTCAGCTCTTTATTTTGTCTTTGGTTATCTTTTTAAAACGTTTTAATTTCTATTTCTACATGTTTGCAGTACATATCTATTACATTCATTATGTGGAATTGGTACATGTATATAATACATCTTAACTATTTTTTTATTGGCTTCCCTTCTTCCCCTCTCTCCCTTCTGTCTCCTTCCCTCTAATTTAATAGATACTGCCTCTGGGAATGCTTTTCACTGGTGGTGTCTTAAACTCAAGCTCCTTCACATAGACTTTAATCTCTATCACCACCCTGGCTTGTCCTCCCTACCTCCCTTCTTCTCTTGTGTGTCTTTTCCTGGATTATCCTCCTTAGGGTATATCCCCTGACATGTCTGTCCTCTCCTTCTGTCCCCTTTTAAACTCTCCTAGCAGCTCCCAAAGCTACATATTCAAGTGTTTCTCTGAGCTCCAGATCCATAATTCTCTATGGTTTATTTGCATGACTTGCTTCCATCTCAAACTTTTCACTTAGGGACACTTTCTCTACTACAGTGGGGTAGAGTACCATAATTTCCCACTTTATGAATTACAGCTTGATTGCTTGAGCTTTTCTTGTCATTAAAAACAAAACTATCTGCCACTAAAATAAAATCTAAGCTCCTTCTGAAGCAGGCACACTCCTGTCCTAGCTGTCCTTATATTCTTATTAATCCATGTGGGTGCAATTGTGTTCAATAAGCTTATGAAATATATGATCATGACAGGCACAGGCAAAGTTCTAAGTGTGATAAAAACTGTGCAAATGTTTAAATTTTAAAATATTTATTACAGTAAAGACACATTGCCACTAATTCCCTTCAAAATACTCCTCCTCGTTGTGAACATGCTTACCATCGGTTCTTGCTGCTTTCCGAAGGAGTTCCGGGAGTCACCTTTTGTATCTTTAGATGTGCTCTTTTAGCTGCCTCGACAGTCAGAATTGATCAAAATATTTACCTTTCATGGTCATTTTGACTCTGAGGAAGACTCAGAAGTCACATGGTGTCAGATTCAGTGAAGGAAGTGGATTTGGACAAACGATAATGATTCTCCTAGCCTGCCTGTGGAAACTGGCTGACACTTGACAGCAGCATTCACTCTATCTATCTATCTATCTATCTATCTATCTATCTATCTATATTGTCACACTTCTTAAAGACACTAACAAAAGAGAACTTCCAGAATTGCTTTAGAAAGTTTCAAGAACTATGGGATAAGTACGTTCAAAGCAAAGGGAGTATCTTGAGAGGATTAATTGCAATGCATCTTTTACTGTAATAATTCTTTACAAATTTAAACATTCACCATGTATTCTTTGTTCCTCTCTTTATGATCTCCAGGACATATTCATCTTTTTGTTGTTTGTTTGTTGACTTTTGGTAATAAAATTTTGTTAAAATTGTTACATGCATTGTTTATACATTGTTTATGGTTGCTTTGGTGCTGAAACACCAGAGGTGAGTGAAATCAACAGGAATTGATGACCCACAGAGCCTAAAAACATTTACTCTCTTGTATTTTGAGAAAAAGATTTGCTTACACTGATAAAGGACAACCTCATGGCAGAGGAAAAGTATATGAAGCCAGGGAGAAAGGCTTCAAGAAGGGTAGGCCATTGGGGTGGTCTTCCTGGAACCTGCCTGAGTACTGAGGGCTGGGCAGGCGTTCCAAAGCACAGGTTGGGGGACATTGGGGAGGTGTGATAATCCGAGAGACAGCACTGGGCAGAGTTCTGGAGTATCTTTGTGTGGAAGGACTGAGCCTCACAAATGTCAGAGCTGACAGTAAGAAGTGCACTGAAGATATCAGGCCAGGGCCAGGGTTCCCTGGGCATTGGCAAGGAGATAGAGCCCCATCCCATCCCAGGGCCCAATAGCTTGTACAGATGCTCCAATCTGTGAGCCTCAGTCTACCTGCCCTTATACTCTGCAAATAACGCTGCTTCATTTGCTAGAAGATTTGCAGCTCAATAAATTAACCTCTTAGATGTCCTTCTCTCATAGTGACACAATTTTCACCTCTTTTCTGTATATACCTACTCTTAAGTAAGAAAAACTCTAATCCAAAAATATGTTCAATTATTCTCTGTTCCATATTTCTGACTTACAATTTTAGTTTTTTGCTTATCATCTCACTTATACACTCTTGTCCTGAGAAATTGTAAACTCATTTTTTGGTCTGCTGTCCATTGACAAACTTTCTAAGTTACCATTTCTGCCAATTTCTCTACTTTCTTTATCATATTTCCATTCACTGTGTCACACAATTACAGAAGTCTTTCAATCTTTCATTTGCCTCATTCACTCATGTATTCTTCCTTCAAATGGAATTTTCAAAAATCTATCTTCTGCTTTACAACGTGGTGACTTCCTCGTGTTTGTTCATTTTTCCTCCTACTTCAGTCTTTTTCAAACTGTTTTCTTTCTCTTGTTCTCCTTAGTACACTGGTACTAAATTAATGCAGTCACAGATTTATAGTACTTGTAAATCTATCATCCACCAATAGATTTCAACATTCTTCCCTTACATAGTATCTTGTCTCATCATCTCATAAGCCATTTATTTATTTATTTATTTATTTATTTATTTATTTTGTCTTTTTGAGACAGGGTTGCACTATGCAGTTCAGGCTGGCACTGAGCTCACTTTGTAGCCTGGGCTGCCCTCAGCCACCCCAGTGCTGGGATTACAGGCATGCACCCCCTCCGGCCTTCCTAAGCCTTTTATTAACCTCTCTTCACACATGAAGCTCTTTTTGCAAGTTTCTGTCTTTATAAATATCAAAATCTGCCGTCCAGATTACTCAGCCCTTGCTGAATATGCCTTCTCTTTTCCCACCTGTTGGCCTTTACTAATAACATTTAATCCTCCTATAACTTCCTTCCTCTTCACTCAATCAACTATTTGAGACTCAAATCAAATTCTGCCTATTCATCTATGTGTTTATTCATCATGCAGTTGGAAGTGATTCAAATCTATAAAACCAGGCACTGTGGAAGTTCATTGCTTACACCCTTTGATAATTCAGTAGTCTGCTTGACAGTCATTCAGTTCTTGATGGAGTACACTTCCTTTATTGTAAGGCCTTACCAGTAGCAGGTGTAGTGTTTGCTGCTCACCATCAGTCCAGTCTTTTCTGACTTTTTTCATGTGCGAGGTCTGCCTTCCAAGTTTTTGGACCAGTTTTTCAGACCAGATGTTTTGCAATGTTGTAGAGAGCACTCCACTTGCTCTAGTGTCTATCTCCTACTGCCTGGCATCACGGAGGTAAACATTTGTAGATCAGTGCTCCACTTCCAGTAACCATTTCTTTCTTACTCTTCATGGACTAACTGCGGTATCCTGTAATCATCACATTCCAATGACTTAAATATTTAAATATTCTTATTTAATTGACACTCTAGTATGGGTGACTCTGCCTATATGTTCAGTCAAGAAGAAGTAATTGATTCAGGTTTGCACAGTATGCAGTGACATCAAAAATTGAACCCAGCAAGACTCCAGACTATACACCACTTTCTTTTTAAATTTTTTCATCTCTCTCTCACTCATCTCTCTCCATATATATGTAGAATGCATTCTTATAGTCTTACAATTTACAGTGCCTTCTTTGATAGTTCATAGCATTATGTATGCAAACCTCTTGATCATAAAAATATTTACAAATTCACAGCATTTAAGAGCACATACTAAGAGATTCTGTAGCACTGGAAAGTACAGAAACTTTAAAAATACAACTGATCTTGCCACTTATAGATATATTAAGCATCTTAATTTTAACTATGCTTTCTAACTGTATTCTCCTTTTTTTCTTGCACAGCTACATTAACTGTCTTGTGTTGATCTTGTGTTATGTGTCTTCATGGTTTGCATTTATCAATTTCCTTTTCTACAAAGAGAGGCTAATGGGTGGCTTTACATTTTTAGGTGTATTTTTTAAGATAAACAAATACAGGTTTCATCATTAGAGCTCTCTATTTCCTATGAGAAGGCAGAGTACCTCCAGGCTTCTGAAAAAATAGGCTTTCATTTTTATAAAGGAAAAACTTGCAGGACATGCACAAGTAAAATGCTCTTTCCAGTCCTGCTCCTTCCTACCATTACTTAAGTGCAAATGGACTGCATTTGGAGAGGGTGAGTGGCAGAACAACATCCCCCGCAAGGGGATTTCAAGGTGCTCTGAGAAGCAGACTGATACAGTCGTTAAAGGAGTTCATCATTGCAGGCTGTCACGTCTCACAGTGGGAGTCGAAGGCTGGTCTGCTTGGTAAACTACTTCTGATCTGTCACTGAAGCTGTGCTTCTTTTGAAAATACATCTTGTTTTTCCATACCCCATGTGCCTCTCCACTGAACTTGTCTTACCGAAATATTCCCTTCAGATTCTTAGTAATCAGCCTAGATCTGACACGGTGAATGTACCCTTTCCCTCAGAAACTGAAATCAATGCACTAGTCTGATTTGCTCCTTGAAGTTGGTATAGAACATATTGGTAGGACTTTGAAAAGGAAGCCCTGATAACAATGTGTAATGACCTCAAGCAAATGATAAGTGTCTACCTTCAAAGTCCACATGTATTTGCACTAGATCATAGCTTGATATATCACTTGTTCACTAGATCACACAGCAAGCTTTCTCCCAAGGTAATAATGCTGATGAAAAACCCACAGGTGCCATATAACCAGCTAGTTGTTTCAATACAGGGAACATTATGAGATTTGCTGAAAATATCATTGGCTTCAAGATACAAAATTTTTATTATCACACAAATAATAGATTGACTGAAGTGCTTAGACCAACTGAATTGTTCTCATTGAAGAAGATAGTGAGTTGATTCTTATGGAGACATGAGGAACACTTACAGCTTTTATAGCATTGTTTAGAAAATGGTAACTTCACAGCATTGAATACCCACTTCTCCAGCTGTCCAAGTTCTGACTCACCACCAGCATGGGAAACACATATGTCCATGTGGAAGGTGGGTTTCAGGGTCTTCTTGTCGTGTCTGTGTTATTAATGGTCAGTGTATACCTTCTTCATATGTCCTGAAAGAAACACACACATGCACACATGACAAGAGTGAAAAGTGAGTTGAGAATTTGGGGTATGCACCATCTCGGAGTGCAGGGCACAGTCTAATGTCGGAACAAGCATGGCTCAGCCACAGCCACACAGAATAATCGCTGGTTGGGAATAACAAGATACCTAGCAAGAAGGTGCTGAGAAAAATCCACCTCTGCTGGAGGAGTTAAAAATGAATTTCTCATAGGAAAATGCGGGAGATTGTTGAAAAGGGACATGAAGAAAGGAGAATTAAAACTTGACTTTCTCAGTTTTGCACTGAACTTTTGCTCCCAGCGGGTGGGCTCTGGCTTCCTCCCACCCCCAGCCTTGCTCCCCTGCCGGTGTGCAGTCTGTTAGGTAAACAGAGACTTTATGCTGAGAAAGGAACATTTCTCTATTTTGGCTATGAGTTGTTATTTTTAAAGCTTCAGCCTCCAAACATTTTTGCCTATCTGGTTTATTTTTTCATTAGAAAGAAATGTATTACTTTTTAAAAATTCAAGTGCATGACAAGGAAAACCTATTTCTCGTATGCCCTCCCCACATCTAGCCTTTGCTTTGACCACTGCTTCACCTCTGTGTGAACAATAAATAAAGTCTTATCTCTGCTAATACAGCATTTCCCTGTAGATCCTCAAAGTAAAATGCACGCCACACTCATTTTCTGTACACTTCAGGTTCAATGGCCAAGATCTCTTTTGATGGATAAGCAGCTCACATATCAGTATTTCTACAGCTAATATTTAAATATTGACCCTGCTTCTGTGTGCTATGCTCCATATTAAGCATTTTACATGAAGATGCACTAAACTTCATCTAAGCATATCATGGCACCTGAGTCTGACGCGGGTCAAATGGGAAGAGACTGACCTCAGTTGCAGAGGCATTGTCCATCTATTTTCCAGGGGATGTATACATTGTCTTGCATCTGTCTTTTTCTTTCTAAGTCTTGTTCCTGTTTTTACCCCTTCAGTCACACAATGCCCATGGCTTTTTTTCTCTGTACCCTGATGTCACTCTAACCCAATGACTCAATAAATCTCATTGAATGAATTGAAGGGGCAAGAAAGGAAGTTAGAAAAAAAGTCTTCATCACTGAAATTCTTTTGAAGAATGCTGATAGGCCATGCAGCTTGACCTAATGGTTTTGAGTGCTAATCCCTTCATTTGGAAAATGGAAAAAATATTATTAACCTTAGAAGTTAGTTGAAAGTAGTAAATGAATAAATTATAAGTAATTCACACATTTCAAATTAGTGAGAAAAAGGTGGTATGATCCAGAAAGAGTGTTAAGAAAACTAATTCTTTATCTAGAAAGAATATTAAGAATATTAAGAAAATAAATCCTGAGTGAGAAATATACTGACCTATATATGTTCTTTAAATTGGTGAATCATGTCATTTGTGGTTATACCTAAGTAAAGTTGCTAAAAATGAATACATCCCAGAAAATCAAAGATGTAAACATAAAAGCATGGACCCTTACTAAAAAAAAACATAAAATAATTTGTATGTTATTGGAATGGGAAGTGACCTTTTCAAGCAAGACAAATGGTTCTGGATCCATAAATGAAAAGCTTGATAATTTTGATCCTGTAATAATAAAATGTTTTATAAAAGAATACATGAGAAACAAAATTAAACAAACATAGTATAAAGCATGAGAACACATATAATTACTATCTTATATAAAGAAATCTTAAGAATCAATGTGAATGTTAACAGAAAAATATAGGTAAGATGTAAGAACAGGCATCTCAGAGAAAGAACTCATGCCAGCATATTTTTCTACAGACACTGGAGATGTAGCTCAGTACTACAGTGTGTGCTTAGTATGTATGAGACACTGGGTTCAATTCCCTAGGTACAACAACAGAAGTTCTAAAACAGCTCTTTGAAAGCAATATTTAAACTATCAAAATTAAAAATATGTACATCTTCTTAGATAGCAATTGTATTTCTAGGAATTTATTTTGTAGTTATCTCTGCATGTTCGAAGACATAAATGTAAGGGTTATTACTGAATGAACGGTTTTAATAGCACAATACTCACAGTCAGACTAAATAGCAACCAAAAAAGAAGCAGTTAAAGAAATTATAACCATGTACCATACAACAACATTTTGATCAACAATGGGCTATATGTACAATGCTGTCCCATAATATTAATATTGCGTAGTGACACTATAGCCTTCTTAGGCTAAGTACATTTTATGATGTTCACACAGTGGCAGAATTGTCTAATGTCACATTTCTCAGACTACATCCCCATCATTAAGTGACAAATGACTATAAAGCATTTTGTTCAGTGAGAAAATTATGCAGTTGTTAAAAACAGTTAATGAAGACTACTAAGATCTATTAAAGACAAAATCAAGTACTAAATAATGTGCTTGTACTCATGTTTTAAATATTTAGGTGTTTTTCTTAAGTACTTTTACATATGCATAGAATATTTTAATATCTTCCCATGTTTTAAATTCTTCAAAACATCATTTGCCACAATGAATGCTTTCCTTCCATATGTAATATCTCCTTTAATTTCTGAAATAACTCATGGATACGATACTGACATGTACATTTAAAATACTACATGTTATGATCCTTTGAGTTCTCTTATTTCATAGTTGGCAAATCCTAAAGTTCAACCTGTGAGTCAAAGCTCTGTTGTGCAGGAAAAGAAGCCTGGACTTCTTCTAATGATGTGAGACATGAGCCTGCATTCTCTTAGGATCAACCCCTATGCCATTAAGTTGGTTAATCCTTACTACCATTCTCTACAGTATCATAAACCAGCCCAGTTATAGTCTATAGGCACAGTCACACCTAGGTTTTGCACTGCTTTGAAACTTGCAAGATTTAGTACTTCGTACATTTTGGAGTGAAAATTTTGTGCTAGCATTCATCGTTTAGTTGATACATCATGGTGTCAACTGCCTCGTGACTCGCTGCTCTTTACAATCAAAACAGGGTTTTTTTGGCATTCAGTTTTCAGCACTCATTGTACGCCTTGGAACCAGTGAATGATGCACACTGAGGTGCCACTGTATCATAATTTTTCCTGTACAACAAAAGATCAAAACATATTTTAGGATTTGGCCTATTAGTTTAAAGCCATGAGCACTTGAAAGCAAAGCTTCTCCCTACTCTTTTCAATCCTTACAACACTATAATGACTGGATAGTCAGAGATGGAAAAACTTATGCTAGAAAAATCATTACCTGAATCTTCAATCATTTTCTATTACTTGTAGATTGAAGAGTTCCATATTTAACATAGTTGATTTGATGGCTGAACACTACATCTCTCTCAAGAATTTGAAATGAGACTGTTTTATTGCTATAAAGCCTGTCTCTGTCCTGCCTTCTCAAATTCAAATGAAAGTTCATGCTTCCATGAAGATTTTGTTATCAATTTGGAGTTGGTAGATTTTTATGGCTACGATCCTTATGTCTCATAGCTTTTCTGTCCTTTAATGCTTTTTAAACTTTTTTCCCTAGGAATCAAGGTAAATGTGTAGAGGGTATGGTGGAGATCTTTGACATGTTGCTGGCGACATCAACTCGGTTCCGTATGATGAATCTGCAGGGAGAGGAGTTTGTGTGCCTCAAATCTATCATTTTGCTTAATTCTGGTGAGTTGGTAACATGAGAGAACTTAATACTGGGTTTCTGGAAGAAATATCTTTTTGCATTATTCAACCAGATATATCTATCCATACAAAGGCAAAGTATCATAAATTAAAATAAATCATGCTTAAAATAGCTTGTCATCATTGTAGATTACTTAGAAAGATAGAATTATGTTGGCCGAATGTGATGAATGAATAATGATAATTTAACATTGAATATAAGCATTTTTTATGACATATTTGCCATTCTTTCATAGACGTGGGATTTTTAAAAATTTAAAATGGTACATGCTTGTGGACACATCATTTCAGAATATAGGTAGACTGTGCAACCCTATTATGAGATTATGACCTGAGGGCTGAGGAGGTGGCTCAGTGGTAGAGCTTGTGTTAGCACGTGAAAAGCTCTGGATTCAATCTCCAGCTCCTCTAGAAAAAATAATCAGGACCAAACTCAAGCATTAAGCTAATAGTTACTTGAGCAGATCATATTTCTGGTTAACATTGATTGGCTAAAAAATATAGTTGGCTTAAAAGTTTAAAAACAGAAAAAACTTGCCTCCAAACTGAGGAACATGGAATATGGTAAATCAGTGCATCAGAAGCAGCATTTTTATTTTTTGGCTTGTCCTTTGGACAGTAAGTCTACAGTCCTTCCTATTGATTTATTTGACAGATCTTAGTTAGGAGCAGCATCTGTTTTGTTTTGCTTCTCTGTTTTTTTCTGTAGTGAGGTTGGCTGTTGTGTAAAGAGTCACCGCAGGTCACCCAGATGGAAACCGTGGCTCAGCCTAGTCTGCACCCTCACCCCTCCCAGCCCCCTCTGCATATGGATCCAAGAGCTAGATCTGCAGCCTGAGCAATCTGAAGCTCACCAGTGGGTGTCAGCTGCACAGCAGATGCTTTTAGCAGAGACCTCTACCCTCAGCTGTCATTCTTCTGTAAAAATTCCAGCTCTTTGAAGCCTTGGACCTGCTGCAGTTTCTTCACCATTACCTCTAGTCTCAAATTTCTCAATTGCAGAACTACAGCCTATTTGGTCACGTCCATAGAGAATCAACACTTCCTTCTCTTTCCAAATATTTTTGTCTGCTCCTGATGAATGCCAGCCTCTTCCCATCTCCCTGAATAATTTTCCACTTCTCTTCCACACCAGGGTTAGTAACCCACATTGCTTGATGGCTATCATCGTAATCATTCTCACTTAGCCGAAAAATGGAAATCAGTACTATTGCACTAGGCAAGGACTGAATTACAGAGTGAAGTTCCATGGAAAATAATGTGATCTGCACGAAAGAAGTGATTACCACTCATTCAAGTTTCAGGTTCCACTCACACGCATTGTGCTTTTCATTTGAGCCATTTGTCCTGTACATTGATGGATCCAGATCCCACAATGGCTCTTTATTGGATGAGAGTTCTGGGAGCAGTGCCACTCGGTGCATGCTGCCAGGTCCTGATCCTGCTCCTTCTGGGGTGGAGGGCTGGCACATGTAACAGTGTTCATGTGGGCAATCTCTTAACTTCAGGGAAAGCAGACTGCACTTGGGACTTTTCCTCTACTTTAAGAAAAACTACTGCAGCCAGGAATGAAATTTTTCAGAGTTTTAGAATCAACACAAGTACACGCATTGATCTTGTTAATGAAAAATATTTTCTTTTCAAGAACATAGCCTTTCTGTGCTATTTTTGTTTCTGTTTCTACCTCAGTGTTAGTTTATTATTAATTTTTAATATTGCACAAAAATATTTGGAAATTGAGAAATTTGACCCTCAAAACTTTAGTTTCATGGATCCAGGCTTTTGATATCCCAGGATGGAGGAATCTTGCAGCCTTCTTCAGAAGGTCTTTTGTTAGAGACTGGCTCCAAAGCCTCAAGACCATATGTGCCACTGCAGAACGTGCCCTCTTCTCACTCCTTGTCACATTAGTTGAAGCTTCATATTCTGTACTTATTCTTTCTTTCTTGGGTATTTGCTTGCTTGTGACAGGTTGGAATACTATTTTGGAAAGATGAGGTGCTGTATATGGATACAGCTTGCAGTTATTTTTAATGAGATAACAGGGCAACAGTTTGTCTTTTCTGTCAAGGATGGTGCAGCTGGCTGTGGACAGCAACAACCCCTAAACAGAAGCACTGTCTCCACCACAGCAAAGGCAAAACCGTTCTTGCTGCAGAAGTGAGCTGTGCTCTGGAAAAACAGAGCCTCTGCTGTGCATAGCTCCCAGTGTGTCTGATTGTCGCTGTCACAGTAAAATCAAAGCGGGTAAGATTCTAAAACATACAGGGATTGTATTGGTAGGCTGTTTCCAAGAATAAAAGCAATCATCACAGGAAGGTTACCAGAACCAACAATGTTTTCCCAAGTAGAGGTACAGATTTTTTAGAAAACCTAAATGAATCCGTGATTTCCTTCTAGGGCAACTCTTTACCTATCAGAAAAATTAAAAAGTGCTGCTTGCTCTAGCAGTCTCTAAGAGAAGCCATATTAAATGGTTCAGCAACCCTGAGTTAGAAGATGCCTTCCTGTGCCTTGGCAGGAAAACCTCAGTGGACAGAGAAACCTCAGATTTTGCTCTGAGCTCCCTGTCACAAATATGGACTTTGTCCATACTGACTCTGACTTTTGGGCACAGGTGCAAAGAAAATTGAAAGCTTGTAGTGACGACCTGCTAGGAATGTTGTTCTGAAAGTTCTCAAAGGGCCCCTTGAGGGCCAGAGTTTATATGGAATGCCCTCTTTCCTGTTATATGTATGCTTGTTCCTCATTTAGAATAGATTAGTACGTTACTTCCAAAAACCCAGAGTCATCATAGGACAGCACTATTTTTTTTCCACACTAAAGGGCAGAGGCAGCTCTAGTTAATCCCCAACTGCCTTCCCAAGGTGCATGGCAGCTTCAAGCCATTCTGAGAACTAGCTGGATGGGGCTTAAGAGGAGGGCGAACAAAATCAGAGCAGCTGAACTGAGGGCAAATGCTTGGAAGAAACAGCAACAGGAAGAAAGAGGGAACATTTGCAGAAGGAACCAGGGAAGGAGGCTCTGTGTGTGTCTGTGGCCATTCTCCCATTCTGTGTGACTCTGATTCTGCCTGCTAATCACTCAGCTCTTCCCAGTTCTAGGCAAGCTCAGATCTCATCTAATTCAGATGCTATTACCCAAGTCCACAATGCATCCTTTTCTGTAGACTGTTTCAATTCTTAGTACTCAACCTAGCATTTTAGTAATTTGTTGATTTCATTCATTTATTCAATACTTTAACATATATTTAGTTCCCTATAAGGAACTTTGTGCAAATAGTTTTATGGGGTTTTTTTGGAGAGTTTTTACAACTTTTTTCTTTAACCTGATATTTTCTCATTTTTTATACAAGTATTTCCTAATTTCCCTTGAGCTATTTACACTTAAAAAAAAAAACTCTTAGTCTTTAGACTGTGGGCTTTGAGCAAATGTTGCATCATTCAGTGATTTAGTAAGTGGTTATTGGTTAAACATGGCCAAAACGACCTGGAAAGTTCTATTTTCCCCAAGCTATTCTTCCCACTCTGAAATATATCATCCTTTTTAGTGAACTGTGGCTCTAGATAATATTACACTAATCAATGGAAAAATTAATGGGCTCTTATGGGGTATTATGAACATAGGGGATGATGTAGAGAGTGATACGGTTCCTGTATCGTAATAGTCTTCAGTCAACAACAGGCATCATCACCAAGGAGGAGAACCTCGTTTAACCTGAGTGGACTCATATCTTTCTTAATGCAATGCTTTAGTTTAAAGGCCTCAAGTAGGCTTTAAAAAATGCAGTGATTAAATGGTAATGATAGACTGTGACTGTTACACCCAAGATGGATACTTGTACTGTTTAATATGTTTAGCGAAAGGGTAGAATGAGATTGAACTCATGGGTAATAGCTAATGGTGATTCAAACCTTAATACTGTAAGGCCTTGATGAAAGCTGAAGTAAATCAATGCAGAATAACCATGCATCCATCTGCCATTTGGCCCTCTTCCTTCCTATCTTAAGAACTCTCTAGAATCCACTCCCAATCAGGCTGCTACGCTTTTTGTGAGTGTGTTTCAGGACTCAGAAAAATTTATGTATCAAAGCTTATATGTGTAAATCTATAGTCTCTAACAAGTGTTTGATGCTACCCTCAATTCAATTTAATAATCATTTCTACCATCTTCTAAACATTTTTTGACCAACAGCATTTAATTCTAAAGAGTTTTACATCCTTCGCTTTCTTTTAACTGACTATCCAACTAGCTCCCTGAAGGATCTGGAAAGACTCATGATTCCAGGCTGTCTGTGCTGTCTCACTGTAGGGCCTTTCACTTCTGACCTGTCATCCCAGAAATCCCTGTGCCTACTGGCTCCCTGAGCCACCGTTTGCAGGGCACCTGATTTCTGGAAAGTTTTGTGCTGTTGATATTTGGCTTTGACTACCTGTTCACCCAAAACTGATCTTCAGACAAAATTTCTCTTCCAACTGATAGAATAATAAAGAGGAAGCAGAGCTAAAATTCACATATACTTAAAAACTCAAGGACAAAACTAAGGGGAAACAGGATCTTAGAAAGAATTGTGGCCCAATCTTAAAATGGTGTACCCTGGTGTGTGTTTGATGAAACAAGGTGATACTGAGTATTTTAGACATAAGTATAAAACAGTGCCAGTTATTGTCTGTCATCTATCCAGTTCTGCTCTATCATTTTGCTTTATCTTGAAAAACACATGATGCTAAAGCTGATGACATCCTGCTCACCATTTCTGTGTTTGTCAGAAGCTACATGTTGGTCAATGCAGCAATTATTTCACGATTAATTATAGCAAGCTTTCACTGCAAGCAATATGTCTTCTCTCCTGAGATGGATTATTTGTATTATTAGACAATTAGGCAGAGCATTCATATTCTTAAGTTCAGAAATAAGAAAAATGATTCGGAGAGTCCCTATATTTAGATGAAAGGACATGTTTAGAACATATTGATTGTAAACATTGAAAATCATTATTCTCAGCAGTTGAAGGCTTCTCACAGGAACAGGCTTTGGAAATTGTAAATGGGCACATTGTTGGGAATACCCATTGTCACTTCAGAAAAGATTTGATTATATTATCTCCTGAGTTCTTTGTGATGCCAAGCTTCCTGGAGAGGAGAGCTTCCTCTCCAGGAAGCCTGATTATTGTCATTATCTTGAGATAAATAACACTTCAAATTTCTTAAGTAGTTCATTGTCTTTTTCTCTCTGGCTGGCTGAATTCTGGAGACAAGACTCAGTTTTGGAGTCTCCTTGTGCTACCAGCTTCTGGTGTGGCCTTAAAGCAGCTTCATGACCTTGATAGTTTCCTGCACAAGGGGTGTATCATCAGAGAAGATTGGAATTCGAGAGAAGTGGTTCTGCCACAAAACGGGATGGTGATAGAGGTCTGTTAGTAAGCTGTGTCCCTGAGTCTAATGTATAAAATAGTAACTGGTGATTCCCTACTCACGGATGTGTTGTGATCATGGAAAGGATGATCACAGTCCGGTATCGTTCACTGCTCTAACATGTCGTGCACACCCCTGAATGCTCAGGTGCTTTATTCATAGTCTCCAAATGCAAATGCCCCAGATTTTGTCTCTATGAAAGGAATGAATCTGTTTTGCTTAGCAGATGATAAATGAATTCCTGCCAGGAAATTCTGAGCCTTCTTTCATCTTTTATGACCAAGATGGTTAATTGCCACTGGGAGTTAAAAGCTCACATCCTCCCAGTGAAAATATCCTTGTGACTACAATCCTTATAGGCCTGCAACAGTATGGGTTTGGTGCTCTAGCGCATTTCAGAAATCTCTTGGAACTTATGAGATCTGGAGAAACCAGTCAAATATCTATAGCCTGGGAAAGACAGGGGTAGTGCCATGCTTGAATATAGTTTGTCCCCTCTGAAACTCATGCTGAACTTTAATCCATTGTGAGGCACTGGGAAGCTGAAAACTGAATCCAACTATTGTATGGTGAGGTGAGGCCTTTGGGAGGTGACAGGGTTAGGTAAGGTCATCATGGCAGTGTTGCTATGATTGAAAGATGGTGGCTCTGTCAGAAGAGGGACAGTTCAGAGTATCCACACAGTTGTGCACACACCGCCTGTCTCCTGCCTTGTGATACTGTGTCATCTGTCACCCTGGGACCCTACCAAGAAGGCCATCATGAGATGTGACCCTTTGATCAGAGATGAACTAAAATAAACCTCTTTATAACTTAACTGGTCTGTGGAATTACATTAACAACAGAAAATGGACTAACACAGAAAGTTAGTGCCAGGAAGTAGGGTGTCTACAGCCTAAGAGTTTGTGGAAAGGCAAACTTAAAAGAGATTGACTAGTGGATTTGGTGGAGGAGATTTCGAAACGATAAAGTAGGAAGGCTGCAGCGTGGGTATTATTTGTCAGTTTTAGTCTGATTCACAGTGAGATGCAGGAGCAACAGGAAACAAAGTGGAAAGATTTAGAATTCTTAGCCTGTCCAGGCAAAGGATAAAAAAGTATATTCAGAAAAACAGAACTAAAGTGCATCCAAGCTACCATTCATTGAAGAAATTAGTGGGGATAAAAGGGAACTATGTGCTAACCCACAGCACAAGGAGAAAGATGTCCCGAGGGCACCTCGGAAACCTGTAAACCTATCTTCCTCATGGTAGGCCAAGAGCACAGAAGGGTACATTTGTTTCAGAGGCAGAAGCCAAAGCAGTGGGAATGGCCTCACTTCCTGGGAAGATTCTCTTCCCTGCTTTTGCTTGCAAAGTGCTCTATGACTTGTGAAACTGTGGCTCAAACAGGCATGGACATTGCTTGTGTCAATGACAGGCCTGGCGAGGTCTACACTGTGCTGGAGTTGGAGCTGTGCTGAAAGCAGCAGTTACTAGGTCGAGGTGACTTCCACTGAGATCTCAAAAGAGAAGCCAGAAAGAAATTTGCCATGGGGTCACAGCCCCTGCGTAAAGCCCCAATCTGGGGATGACTCGTGGAGTCCTAATAGTAAAGCCTCAGCAGGAACCTCTGGAAGACAGCGCTATGGACAGCATGCAGTGCCTGCGGGGGAAAGGCAGTGTTCAAAGCCAGCCTGATATGGTCTGTGACCAAAAGCCACATGGGAAGGGCTGCCCCAGGCCTTGATGCGCCAAGTCACACTCCGCATGCTGCTAATACTGTGTGTGTGGAATGCTCTCCTGGAAGCTTTAAATTTAATGCCTGTCGTGCTGGGTTTCTTCTTTCTTGCTTGCTTTTGGCTGGTTATTCCTTTCTGCTTCCTTATTTCTCCATTTTAGGAGGGAAATCTGTACCCCGTGTCTGTCCCATTGTGGTACATTAAAAGTAGATAGCTTGTTTTGATTTGACAGGCTTAGAGCTCAAAATAGTTTGCCGTGTGTCTTAAGTGAAGACTACACTTTGAACAGATCCCGGGATAAGTTAAGACTTTGGGAAATTTTGATAAATGATAGTATGGTTTTTTTTTAATTTTAAAGAGGACAAAACAAAACAGAACAAAGCAGATAAGAACAAAACAATGCAAGCAACAGAGGATTTCAAGACAAGACGAGAGGAAATCAACCTTGGCTACCACAGTGTCTCCTGTTCTCCTCCAACTGTCTGTATCTTCACACGTACTGAATTCAAACAAAACAAAACAATATAAAACCAATCAAAATAAAAGAATGAAAGCATTACCGGCCTTCCAAAACCAGACAATAGGAAAATCAACAATGGCTACCATAATGTCTCTTGTTCTCTTCAAAAATTGTTAGTATGTTTTATGTGAGAGGAACATGAGTTCCAAGGGAACAGAGGTGGAATGCTATGGCTTGAATATGGTTTATCACCTGAAAAACTCATACAGGAATTTAGTGAAGTATGAAAATAGAAACTGACTTCAGCTATCACAGTGTGTCGGTGTTGAGCTGTTAGGAGGTGAGTACAATTAGATAAGATTGTCAAAGTAGAACCCTTGTGATTGAATGGTTTTATCAGAAGAAAGACCAGAGGATATACATGTATGTGCGTGCATACAAGCATTTTTACATACATCTCCTGTCTCTTGACACTGGCCACTTTGGGACCCTTCCAGCAAGAAGGTCATCACCAGATGTGGCCTATTGCCTTGCGACCAGAACTATGAGTCAGAATAAGTCTGTTACTTAGGCAGTGGAGTTGTGTTATTAGCAAAAGAAAGTGGATGGAAATTGGATTTTAACATGAAGTCATGGGACAGCAACGAAGGTAGTAGGTGATGAGAGACTGAAAATCCTTGAGATGTTCTGGATATCAGGATTGATTGTTCACTCATGTTCAAATCTTGGCAGGTGGAGAAGCTGTTTATCATTTTACATTCTCACAGGCATCTCACTTCCCAGGTCTTTGATTTGACGACCATTTTATCCTACCTTCTTTCGATTCCAAAAATTATACAAATTGGTATTGTTAAGTTTGAATAACACATAGAGTTATTTTAAAGGATAAAAAGGCCCACAGACTCTCCAATGCTGAATTAAAATTTCTTAATACTCATTGCAGTAATAAACACTAAGAAATAAATAGTACTGGACTGTTGTCTAAAACTGCTTTGACACTTAAACAAAAGAAAATCAACAGAAAACAGCAACGAAATTTTACTAATGGCCTGAGCCTAGAAGGAAAATGAAATATTGTTTTTAAAAATTGTTTTTTCTTCAAGATACTTTTTAACTTGCTCAGTCAGTATCCAAAGCATGCATAGTAGGATATGTATACTTGCTGAGCAATGGCAGTGGGATACTTAGGGGCTAAATAAAGTCTGGGTCTGAGCATCTAGATAGGAGACCTACTTCTGTGCATGGCTTTTCCACTTGTAGCCTGTTGCGCCTCCTGTTGCTTCCCTGAGGCAGGAAAAAAGATGGAAAGGCAAACTGCATGTCCTGAGTTCCTTTTATATCTGGGCCCCTTCCCAGCATACAGGCATGGAGCTCTCTGTCTGCTCCTGGCCCACTTTTCCTGGGAGAGTGCATGACTATTCTATGTATTGAGATTTGCTGATGTTTCTTCGGCTCTATTTTATCTGATTTTTTATTTTATATCTACTCTTTAGGTTTTATTTTTCTTCTTGCATATGAGAAAGACTATAATCTCCTATCACACAGCCATGTGTTAGGTCCACCCCCATTTAATGAGGATTTGCTATTTCCTAGGCATTGTGCTAAGTGCTGGAAATCCGAAGTTGCTTTTACTTGCCTCATCTGCCCCCTGGGGAAAGAGAGTCCTGCACTGTGGTTGAAAGGGGTGGTTTCTGGGACTCAAAGAGGGCTCTGTAGGGGACTGTGATCGCACCAACAGCAGAACAGGGGGAGTGATTGGAAAGGTGGTTCCTACCTCAAGGACCTCATGCCTGATGCTCGAGAAAGATACAACAGGAGAATTATTCTTTCTAAATATAAAGTTGAGGTTATAAAAATATTATGTTCAATTTAGATAATTCAAGAATACAAAATGTGTAACTAAGGAAATAAAAAACCACCAGAAGTTAGCTGACCACGATGCAAAAATAGTGTAAGTGTTAACAGCAGAGGGCTCTGGTTCTAGATACAGATCTTTCTGCTACTTCTTAGCTGTACAGCTTTATACAAATTGCTTAAATTTTTTGCACTTCTGTTTCTTTGTTCATGAAATGGAAGTTATAATAGTCCCTATTTTCTAAGGTTATTACCTAATGCAAGTTTCTTCTTAGAATGATAGTTAAACTAACAATTGGTGTTGCGTATTACTTTCTTTTCCACTTATATTGTATGCATATGTTCATAAGTAGTATTGTATCCCTTGGCGATTGTGAAATACTTCATGAGGTAACTTAGTGTTTGAACCAACATCAGAATATGCTTCCAAAGATTTACGGTGCAGATCATAGATACCCAACCTTTTATTTTGCCTTGGCAACAGTGAATAAAGAGGAATTACATTTTTTGGGCTACATATAAAAAATATAGCTAATGTACATAGAACTTCCATAAATGTTATACATATGGTATATATAATATATATGTGCAGTGGTGCCTTGGTTCACAAATGCTTTTGTTTGCAAATAATTTAGTTTAGAAATAGAAGCATTTGGCAGTTTTTGTTTTGGCCTGCCAACTCTGCATCAGGTAACAAACATGACCATGACCACCCAAAGACAAACATGACCATCTTTTCCAAAATGATAGACGAAATTAATCCATGAATTGAGGCACCACTGTCTTTATCAGTCCCACAAGCACATGTGACATCTGATTCACGAAGGCTTTGATTCTGCTTTCTCAGGCGCAGGAGGTGGAGTTAGCACTATACTTCTACACTGCAACTTCCTGTGTGTCACCTACGCAGTCATGACAGAGCTCCAGCAATTGAGTCATGATGCATATTACCAAAAGTTATGCAATAACATTGCAAGTTTATGGTCTTGTGGATCTCACATTGCTAGCTGTGCAGGGCTACAAGCAACGGTGGGCTGTGGGTGAGACTCTGTAGTAGGTCAGTCACTCATGTGGCCTCTTCAAGCTATCAAGAGGTTTAGTAAACACAAGATGAGTACCAACGTAACAGAGCACACTGTTTTATAGTAAACTTTTCTTTTTAACAGTTAGAAGGAGTACACTCTTAATATTTTAAAAATATAGCAGACATGGTAGTGCATGCCTATAATCCCAACACTCAGGAGGCTGAGGCAGGAGGATCACTATGAGTTCAAGGCCAGCCTGAACTACATAGTGAGACTCTGACTCAAAAAAAAAACCAAATAAAAAATAGTATAGTATAGTGAATACATAAAGCAACAAGTCTTTTCTATCATTAACAAATAGTAATTACTGTACTAATTGTAGATGCTATGTGTTTATATGACTGGCAGTACTGCAGACATCAGCATCACTCCAAATATAAGAGTAGTGCTTTTATTTTTAGAAGTGAACTTTAGAAGGCTATGATGCCATTAAGCAATAGGCACTATTCAGCCCCATAATCGTTTTATGGGACCATTGTCCTAGATGTGATCCATCACTGGACAAAACGTCATTATGCAGCACATGTGTATAATTAGGATTAAACACGCATACTTTCTTTCAAAATATTAACTGGCTGTATAATTGGTCATAAGGATATAAATTGATTTATTCAACAGATGTGATGCCGTTAATAGTGATTTCCAAGTTGATATTATAAAGAATGCTTCATTTTCATGTATCTTTTGCCCGTTTTTAATTATCAGCGTGACTATGTTGCTAGATGTGAATTTACTGGGTAAAAAGCCTATACGTATTTTTAAAGTTCCTGGTACAGATCGTCTACTGCTCTAGCAGGCTTGTTCTCAGTGTGTACTTTTACTAGCTGGGTAAGAAAGTCTTACATTAATGTAAGCGTACCATACTCTGTGGCCCATGGGACAAATGAGTGTGGATTCTGGAGAATCCAGGAAGCAGAGACATTTCTCCAGGTCAGCCACTGCTTGTCCTCTGCATGCCCAGGGTCAAGCAGTCTACAGAGACTCTCCCAGAAGCCAGTTGTCATTTATCAGAGCATTTTCCTTTTTGATAATCTCTATAGGTGTCTATTTTAATTTTAAGTTTCATGATTTGTACAGACACTGTGCTGTTGAACTGCTTTTGTTCCCAGAAGTCAGGGTACTCATTGGGTTGGTCTTGCCTTCTGTCCTTGGTCCTATGCTACTCATTTTTAAAGAGACATCTGCAAAAGGCTTATAATCTCAGCTACTTGGGAGGCTGAGGCAGGAGGATTACAAGTTTGAGGCCCAGCCTGGGCAACTTAGTAAGACCCTGTCTCAAAATAAAAACAAATAAATAGAATGGGCAGGGGATAGAGTGGTAGAGTTCAATCCTTGAAAGGGAAGCAAAGAGAAAAAAAAGAAGTGGTCGAAGAATTGAAAGTGTTTTGTTTTTGTTTTTTTTCAGAGAAGAACAACCTGGCTCCCCCAGTGAATTCCTTTGCTGCAGGCTCTGGGGCTTCCTGTGCCTGATGTGCTCTTTCCTAGTCAGTAACAAGCTTAGGAGGAGCAGTTTGACATATGATCCCCACCCGCCCCCGTCACTCATCACTCTCACGGTGCTCCTCTCTGGCACAGAGCTCCTCTCTGAGACTCTGCTTCAAACTGCACCTAGTGGAGTCCCACCAGGGCCTCAGGGACTAAGTGAAGTCTACTCCCAAAGTTTCCTGCGACAGAGAGCAAACCCTGGGCTCCATGGTTCAGCCAGGGACGAGGGTCAGCTCGAAGAATAGCTCAGCACGAGTGAATGATTTGAGGGCGGCGGACTAGCAGGGGAAGTTCATTCTTTAAAATTGGCTTAAACAGTAGTGATGAATGCAACTTGGAATATGTCATTCATTTTCAACTCGACAGGTTAAGCATCAGCCCTTTCTGTTGGAATAGCAAGTATGAATCATTGAGTTAGAGAGTGGAGCCTTTGGTCTCAGTGAGGGCCAAGAACTCAGCCCTTGCCGGCAACATCTTGGTGCTGGGCTTTTTAGCATTCCAACTTGCAAGTCCTCTGGGGACCCTGGATGGTCAGTCTTTAAAGTCTGTCTTCTTTTGTATTTAGCTATAGAGCTCAAGTTATCGATGGCATGTTAGAGGTCGCCAGCCAAAACAATCATTTCAAATATATTTAGTAACAAATTTGTTACTTCCATTGCCTGCAAAAATAAGCCTTGGAAGGCTTCAGAAATGCGATCGGTTTAGAGAAGATGGAAATATTATGAAAGCCTAATAAGTATGCTGTGTCTAGTTTCTTATTCTTTTGAGTACTCATTCACCAATTTCCCTCAACAATCTAGGTGTTGATAAAATTTGTGAAAAAATAGGAATTAAAGGGACCTTGATTTTGTAATTTTAATAGCATTTTTCTCTACCAACTTATGAAAGTAATATATGTCTAAGGCGGAGATCTTGGAAAATACAGGAAAACCACCAAGAAAAATAATCTCCCAAGTAATCATAATTTCGTCACACGAAAGCAATCATTGCCAACATTTTGGTGAAAGTCCTAATTAAAGAGACTTTTAGAAAAGATGCCTGTCTATCTCTCCTCCTTTTCTCTGCACTATCCTGAACCATGTTTTGGAAAACCAAGTTCCTCCTGAATCCCTCCAGGAAAATTATTAGTTTTCTCAAATATCCCTGGAGGAGAGTCATTGGCAGTGATTTCTCTCGCGCGTAAACCTTGAAGTGAGGAAATTCTTCTTGCAGCTTTTGAGTTCTGGGCCAGGAGTAAAAGATGTGTGGAGTCTAGCTTAAACTCTGCTATTTATTTACCAGTGGGGTGATATCAGTCCAGTCCAGACTCTCTGCCCTGCCTGAAACCCTTTCTCAAGCTCTTGAATTTGATAGCTCCAGGGCTTTTCTCTCTTTGAACCTCTGTGTCTCAACAATTACAATAATTGAACTGAGTCAGTGGTTTGGAATTTTCTTCACATTTAAAAAATATTTACTTTTAAAGTTTAGTAGACTTTCCATTTTAGGAGAGAGTTAGATTCACAACAAAATGGAGTGGCAAGTGCAGAGAATTTCCATACATCCCAGGCTCCACACAGGGACGACCTCCCTTACAAATGACGTTCCTCACTAGAGTGGTCCGCTTGATACCACCTGTGACCCACGCTAACTCATCATTATCACCGAGTCCATAGTTTACATTAGGCTTCACGCTAGGTGTTGTACCTTCTATAAGTTTTGACAATTTTATCCTCTATTCTATTTATTATCGTGTGTGTGTATGTGTGTGTGTGCGCGTGTGTGTGTGTGTGTGTGTGTGTACTTGAGACAGGGTCTCCCTATGCAGTTGGGACTGGACTTGAACTCACTTCATAGCTCAGACTGGTCTCAAACTTGCAATGATCCTCCTGCCTCAGCCTCCCGAGTGCTGGGCTGTCAGGCATGCACCACCACACCCAGCTGAATTTATTATCTTACAGAATAATGTCACTGCCCTAAAATCATCTGAGTTCCACTTATTTGGTCTTCCCTGTGCCCAAATCCTGCTCTTTCTACTGTCTCCATAGTTTTGCCTTTTCCAGAATGTCATATAGTTGGAAGCACACAGTAGATGGCTTTTTGAGATTGGCTTCTTTCACTTAGTAATATGTGATTAAAGCTTTTCATGTCTTTTCAGAGTTAGTAGCTCCTTTCTCCTTAACACTGAGTGGTATTCCACTACCTGAACATGTCACGGTTTATCCATTCACATTTTAAAGGACATCTTGGTTGCATTTGAGTTTGGTTAATTATTAATAAAACTGCTACAAACACCTGCACAAAGGTCTTCATGTAGAAATAAATTCTAAGTTCTATTGGGTGCATACTAAGTTCCATTGGTGGACTGAGTAGTAAGGGTACGTTCAGTCTTATAAGAAACAAAATATAGTCCAAAGTGGTGATGCCGTTTACATTTCTACCAGTGACAAGTGAGAAACCCTGTTGTTCTCTGTTCTTGTCATTGTTCTTGGTTTGGGGCATTCTAAGAGACATGTAGTGCTATTTTATTGTTATTTTAATTTCCACTTCCCTAATTACACTTGATTCTAAGCATCTTTATGTCTACTTAATTGCCAATCTGCACTACTGTAGTTTACTTGGTGGCATATCTGTTAAGGCCTCTGGCTCATGATTTAATTGAGTTTATTTTTTTTCCTAATTGTCGACTTTGAGCAGTCCTTCGTATGTTTTGGATAATAGCCTTCTATTGGATATGTCTTTTGCAAATATTTTCTCGCTTTCTCTGGATTCTCTTTTCATTCTCTAGGGATTAGTGGTTTTGATACTTTCTTCTGGTGAAACCAAGTGTTAGGAAAGGAGCCTTAGGGTCAGCAGAGGATGGGGACACAGGGTAAGAAGAGTGGAGTGAGGGGCACAGAGTCCCCACTGTTTCTCCTGATTTAATCACCAAAATCTGACTTCACAGTTTATATGTAAGGGTTTCACATGTGGTTCACATTTTTTATAAAGGGTTCTCATCTTTGAAATGGTTTCAAAACCAGTGTACTAATCAATCTTAAAGCATCTTTAAAACCCATACTTCTGGAATCCTGTATTTTCATTTTTTGCAATACAGTATATTTTCTCTCCTTAGGGAAAAAATAAGATGAACCTGTTACATTCATCTAATATCTTTAAATTACTCATTTAATGATGGAAATAATATAGCTAAACATGCATCACCTACTTGCCTACTTATTGCTTCAATATAGGAATTTTGGCATCCTTTATGTTTTTCAAAACAGTCACAGAGAATGAGGAAGAAAGGGAAAATGTATCTGAAGGTTTGTGGCCCAGGAATTAAACATGCAGATTAGAACCAAGAGAGAACAAGTGTTAGGTACCAAAGCTACACTTCACGGAGCATTTAGGTAGGTTGTTTGGATCGGGACGATGTGGACATCACGTGCAAATCAGTTAATTCTTAGGTCATTAGCCTTTTTTTTTTTCCTTCCTGGATTGGAGGCCAAGACAGATGAGTGTTGAATGATGTTTTAAAAACACTTCTGTTCACACCAACATTGTTAATTGATCTAGCAGGGATAAAGGAGCAACTTTTCCATTATTTTAGTCATATATTACCTAGGCCATAGGGATCTGAAATGTCTTATCAAATTTCACTTGATGTAAAGGGGTAAAATAATAGTGGAACAAATTTGTGTAAAAGGAGTATTACATGAAGAAAATAAATTCAGGAGTCAGATTAGTACACAGAAGTGCCTTTGTGTAGTTCCTAGGATGGGCCACAAATTTGGCTCTAAATTTCATTTGCCTGGCCAAACCAGAGAGAACACATTCCATTATAAGGTTCAGAGACTTTTAATAAAAATAAAATAAAACAGATGAGTTGTTCAACATAAAAAGTCTCCTTCAGGAAAATTACTAAAAAGTCCACTTCTGACAAGCAGGATTTGAAATGGATTGTACAACTGAGGATTCAGCCACTTGTTCTATGGTGTGAAACTATAGTACAGAGATTTGGGGCTGGCAGTTAGGGCTTACTCATGTATTTTGATGATTAGCTAGACGGTAGTTAAGGCCCAGGGTTTCCTATAAAACTATTAACTGCACACAGTATCAGATGGGATGAGCTCAAGCCAGTACACTGCACTGATGAGGCTGAGCCAAAGCATTTGGAGACAGTGGAACTTATAACAAGGGGTAGGAACTATACAAATGCTAGCACATCTCATGATATGCCAGATCAGGAGTCCAATCTCCAATCTGGTTATTCCTGGTCACTTTCCTCTCCAAGGCACTCATGTGGGTGACCCAGTATGCTCTGATTACTGCTCTGTGAGATAATTTATGCCACAACTTAACTGAAAGAAAAGTTTGCTCATCAACTTAGAAAGAGAACAGAGAGAATGGCTTGTCTCTTCTATGCAACGTCTAGGGCCTCAAATCAAGTGACTGAGAAACTAGGGGTCATTTGATAGTTGTGGGCTAGAGCTGCTTTGAGGGGCCTTTATTCATATGCTCTCAATTAATACTGTTTCTTGGCTGGGACATCACAGAAAGATGTTATCTGGGACACCCATCTCTCTATTAACATAGCACACTGGAGCTCTTACAAGGTAGTGAGACCTCCTGAAGCAGGAGCCCCAGCAGAGAAACTGCAAAGCCTTGTATGACATATGATTAGAAGTCACACAGGCTGACTTCTAGCCCATTCTATTGACTACAAGTGAATCGTGAGTCTGACCAGACTCAAAGTCCAGGATAGATCCTGTAGGAAGAGTATGTGGATTCCCTTTGTAGACAAGCATGCAGATAGGAGATACAGGCGTGGTCATCTTTGGAAAATAAAATGTATCAGAGCTGCTTCCTGCTCGGTGTTATTTTTCCATGCTCCTTGAAATAAAAGTCAAGAAAAGGCAGGGAAACAAATTCATCTAGGTATTTTCTCTTTCATCTTCTGGAAGGAAAAGGAAGTGGTTAGGGTGTCCTGAGACCAGGCCAGCTTCTTGGGGTGAGGAGTCCCACATGGAACCATGTGTAAGCTGCTTTATGATAGATGCATATCATGTTTTCAACCAAATGCCTCTTCAGGGCATCTGCTTGCCTATCTGGAAGGATGTAAATTGAGGAAACAATAGAAAATTCAGAAACATGGATGCTGCTTGACAAATTACTAATAAAAATAGGCCTCGTAAGAAATACATAGATATAGATATATCATAGCTTTTTCCTAAATGGTATAAGATTATTTATTATAAAATTTGAGAGTAAGGGTTTTATATATAACAGAGAAACAGATATCTGTCACTTCAGTTTAAAAGAAATGTTCTCATTTAAGATTCTTTTCCAGTCAACTGAGTCCATCATTTAACCATCTGAAGACATTGTTAAGAGATTTATCTTCTGAGTCAGCTTGAATATATTGCTGTACCATATATTTACCTTCTAGAACATCTAGTACATTTCACTAAAAAATTATATCAAATTAGCAAATATCACTGAATCATAAGTACATAGTTTTATAGTCATCAGTGCCAAGAGGGTACTTATAGGGATACAGTAATCACAAGTGGACAGGGACACTGTGTCCATACCTTGAGATTTCTCTCACTTTAAGAGATCAGTATGGCTCAGAAAGGACTTTGATAAGTGTGTGGTCTTATACACACTAGCATAATATTCACATTTGTGCAAATGGTCTTCACTTTTCAGATAAATAACTACACATTCGTAAAAGGGCAGAAGATCCCCACCTGATGACAATATTTCCTAAAACAATACACTTCTTGTTCAAATTAGAAAATACGGATTTAGTCCCCATATGGCGTAGAGGAATCTGCATGACATCTTTAGTAACATTGGAAGCTGTATTTTTGAATCATGCGATGGAAAGCTTTCAGATATCGTGGGATTGTCGTTCACTTTTTTCAACAAATGGGTTGCTAGTAGGTATGTTGAAGTTGAGAATGAATGTTTAAAAAGACTGAATGACAAAAGAGTCTAAAATTTAGACTGTGGTTTTTATTTAGAAAGGGTGTCAGTGTTGGCATTTAGAAAGGTAAATAATTTCTAAGTAAATTGTACAACCTAAGGGCTTATAAATGTAGAAACCGAGATCTGGCATAGTGGCGTGTTCCTATAGTCCCAACAACTTGGAAGGCTGAGGCAGGAGAATCATGCACTAAGACCAGGATGAACAGCATGGACAACATAGCAAGAGCCTGTCTCACAAAAATAAATGACTAAACAAACAAACAAATTCATGTCAACAACAAGAGGCATACATAAAATCCCTTGACTTTAATCTCTTTTCATATATACACATTAATTTAACCATTAGTAAGTCATACAATAGTTCTCATTCTGCATTAGAGTAGATCATCTATTATAACAAATCAGCTCCAATTGCGTAATACATAGTTCAAACATCTAGAGTTTTATTTTTTATTTGTTTGTTTCATTAACAATACTGGCTCCATGAAAAGGTTAATATCTGTGATATTGTGAAATATTTATTTGATCTTCTCCATTTCCTGGCATACAACTCCTAAAATCTCTGGAAACTCTAACATGCTAATAAGTTTATTTAATGGCTGGCAACCAAGTGGTAGCTTTAGGATGTAAGCTGGTCCCTGGAAAGACCAGGGCAGGATTTACAGGCCCGACAGCCAAGTTGATCACCAATAGCTAATGCTGTAAACAATCATACCCTTGTAATGAAATCCCCAGAGGACAGGGTTTGGAGGGTTTCGGAATAGCTGGACACGTGGAGATCCCTGGAGGCGGGTACCCCCGGAGAGGGCATGGAACTCCACTCTCCTTCCACAGCTTGTGTTACGCATCTCTTCATCCTCAGCCATACTAATGCCATTTAGAATAAATCAACAGAAATAAGTATGTGCTTCCCTGAGCTCTGTGAGCTGCTACAGCAAATTAGTTGAACTGAGGCAAAGAAGGCATTGTGGGAATCTGGATTTCCAGCTGCTTGGTTAGAGCACAGGTAAAACAACATAGGACAGGTAACTGGCATCTGAAAGAGCTGGGAGGCACTCCTGGTGAATGAGCCCTCACCAGTTGGATTTGACATTGCCTCCAGATACACAGTGTCAGAACCAACTTGAGTTACAGGACACTAGCTGGTGTCCACTGCAGAAGAGTTTGCTTGCTTTTTGGTGAGGAGAAGCTCTCTAACCTTTTTAGGGTCATGGAAACCTTCTGTTCTTATTCTCATAGTGTCTTGTAGTGTGAGAGAAGAGAGAAAATGGTTTGTTTTCCAGCTCAGTATTATCGCGCATGTGATCATTCTGGAGCTCAGGGTGATTAGGGCTCTGCCATTTTAAATTTGTCATTTCCAAGGACATTTTAGGAATTGTCTCCATTCTAACCAATTGGACAGAAGTGAAGAAAAGGCAACCACTTGGCAAAGAAGTGCCTGAAAAACACATCTTAAAGACATTATCATGATAGGGCAAAATTCATGGAACAAAGATATAGTCAAAGTTTTCAAGATTTTACATTTTAGTAGTCACAGTAGAGAAAAACCAACATTACATGATTTATCTTCCTGGCTTCTCATAACTCCTTAGTGGAATTTATTTTTTTGAAGCACAGATATCAAACTCCACCCTTGGCATCCAGTCATCAGGTTTGGGTGGAAGTTGGACAGCTGGATCTTGTAAAACTCCACAGGGGAGGTTGGGAATAACATATACTGGAGAAAATCTGGAATCAGTAAAATGTACATATACTTCTGCAATGAAATAAATAGATAATAGTTCACCTATACACGTGAATTTTTAGTAAATTGGTGCATTGTCAGAGGGGCAATATTACACTCACTTTAAAATGAGCCATATATATTTAATTTTTTCTTCTGAAAATCCATTTTATTTCAAAGAGAAAAAAAAGAAAAAATATATTTCAATATAGATGACCAGACTTGACAAAAATAGAACACATAATAAAGTTTTAAAATGCTTATGAATGTTTGGATGGAAGTACATGATCAAAAGCCTTTTTGGCCAAGTAGTGTAAATATTTGAAGGAGGATCTCAGAATAAGAAACCAAAAAACTAACTAAAACCTATTTGTGTAGGCCAGGAGCAAAAATAAGTTAAACTGATTTAGTAATAACATTACAAGAAAAACTAAAGACTGTCAAAATGAAAGAAAATTGAAGAAGTCACTTTGCAAGTAACATGGGCTTTATTGTAACTATACTATCAAATTGATCCCCTTTGTTATGATACAGGATGAAGAAGAAACAACTCTCATCCTGACAGAACAGGATACGATATAGAAGATACTTAGTACATTAAGAAATATACCTTAATATCTTACTACCACCAAGGCAACTAGATCTCAAACTTCAAAAGGACTTAAAGACCACATCACTTGTATAACAATGGACAATAGGGGATAGAGTGGAAAAAGAAACACTAATACAGTAATAGTCTATCCAAAAGTGTGACTGGAAATTCAAGAGACAATGCCGATGCAAGACAGAAAGAAAAGAACTCCTAAATAATTCAAATATGTACTTTTCACAAAATAGATTCTTCACTATGTCACAAAATTACTTAAAATGTGTAGAAGGCAATAAAACAATGTTTCATTGATGTGTACTATTTATAATATTTTTAAGAAGAATCTTTTCTAGACATATTTACAATGATTGTGAGTTTTTGGACTACCTACATAATTGCACTGAAATTATTTCAATGAAATATATACTTGGGGAACTTCTATAATATTCTCAATTGTCAGGTTGTGGAAAATGAACAGATTTTTGATAATTTTGATCAGATGGATTCTGTTTAAACTGAGTTCTCTGTAAATCAACTTGCATACTATAGCCTTATAGAAGTTTTTGAAACTTAGACTTTTTTGTTTTTCATTTGTTTGTCTGCTGAGCTCACTTTTCAGAAGTTTTTGCTACAAATTTCTACTTGCCGTAGCACTTTCAATAGGACTTTTGGGAGACAAAGAGACAGAATCTTCCATGGTTTGGGACTGTCTCACATATGGTAGGACATCCATCACAGCCCCATCCACTGACAGCAGCAAGCACAGAGCTGCTCAAACACCTCACTAGGCATGGTACTATCCCCAGCAGTGACGACAATCATGGGATGATCAAACTGTCAGCCATAAACGCAATCTGGACAAACGTGCTCTTTGGTTGTAGAAGCAGGAAACCCAAGATACTGATGTATTGATTCCTCATGAGGTCCTCTGTAATCCCTCCTCCCCCACGCTGAGTGATAGCATCCTGGCCCAGACCACTTAGAGCTGTGGAGCTGGTCTTCTAGGCCATGCCTTCCCTTTTAATCATTCCATAGCCCCTCTGCCCTGCTCGTGATTAAGCTGCCATAAGGTGAGGAACTCTCCAGGAGTCTGGGGTTCACCTTCATCTTTTGGACACAAACAAAAATAATACTAAACCATGCAGCCTTGCTTGAAGAACTTGTCCTCGAGTAGTTGGTGGATCGGGTCCTCAGATGTGCTGCCCCACCTAAGTGGAGGTCAAAGGCAGGGGGACCAGAGACATGGGAGCTGCCTGTGCTTCCTTCTGGGCACAGTCACAGCACATGGGCACAGCAGCCTCCAATCCCACCTCCCCTGGCTTCTGGGAGACTGGTCATCTGGGAAACAGCTGAGTAGATTCCTGCAGAGCAGGGATGGAAAGGAGGAGAATGTCTTGGCAGGAGAGAGGATGAGGGAGAGAAGAATTGGGTTAACCAGAGTCATAGTGTGAAGACCTGTTACACACAGGGATGTCCATCTGGTTTTACTCTCCATTCTCCCCTGCCGTGAGATTCTCCCACAGACTGTTTCTAAATCTGCCAGTGGTGGCTGCAAGATTCAGTTTGAGGAGAAGTTCAGATCTGCCAACCATGCCTCGAGCCTGAGTAATGACATACAGATTGCTTTTCTTTTTTTGCCTCTCCTCTTTGGGATTTGGAGCATCCTTGAGAGTTGCAAAAGCTGCCTTGTTGCAAGACTCTTTCTGAAGGCCTCACTGTCTGCTCACTGGCCTGTGCTGCTGGGAACTGTGGTGCAGCCATCCAGCGTGGCAGAGACCATCTGGGATATGGAAATTACCCGCAGCCTTGGTTTGCTCTTGCTCATTAACAGCAGTTGCCAAAGCACCTGAAGCATTCTGGGAATTGGATTGCTGTGGTTTCTCCAGCAGCTCCTTAAAGGCAATAGACAGCAAACATGGCCTGAGTTTTGCCAGAAGAGTCCAAAAGGATGATGGCTGCTGTTGTCAATTATTGGCATTTCAACAGGACGTATTTTTATTTCTAAGTATATTTGCACAGCTAGGAAGCATCTGCTGACAAGGATGAGATGATAAGCTGTACTGGTGCCAAAACAGGATTAGCAAAACGGGCTTGTTCTGAGAGTGGCCTGCATCCTGAGAGTCCGTGTTAAGAACACTCTCTCTCCATAGGCAGTATCTGATCTCAAAATATTAACACTTGAAAGAAAATCAGACTTGGAATCCCTATCAAATAGCATGTGATGCAAATAATAGGTTCTCAGTAAACACTTACTTGATGGTGGAACCCATGTACGTATATACATGAAGGAAGACTGGAAATTGGTAGCCCTAGGAAAGCTTAGCTTACCACAGTCTGAGTGGCACATGTTTTACCTCCATTGGAAAGAGCATCATGATACTGGCCTTAAGAAGACTGAAGTTTCAGCACTGCTGGGCACACAGTAGGGAGAGAAAGGTTGAACAAAGGTCACCTTCCCAGACAGGAATCCTCCAAGCTGTTTGATCCTAGATTCTAGAGTTTTCTTGAACAAGAAAGGGATTTTTGAGGAATCAAGCCAGAGTCCTGGGTGGTAAGAAAGAAGGAAATTGGTAGAAATTGCATCATTTAAATTGGACCAACTCAGCTTTGTGGCCTGGACAGGTTCCCAGGATATCCAGCCCATGGCAGGACCTCTAGGAGACAAGGCTGGAGTATAGATGATGACACAGAGGTTGGAACTAGAGAAGCAGAGCCAATAGAGAGCTCAGCTGAGGTGTTCCCTAACCCCAGCCGACCATGGCACACCTCTCTGCTCCCTGCTACCCCTCAGTCGACCCACAGCCACTGGACATTTGCTCATTTCTCTGAGGATACATTCTTTCTCTGCCAATAGCCCACACAGAACCAAAGTGAAGCAATCCAGTGATTTCTTTCTTAGCCTGCTGCCTGTCTTTGTCTTCCTTATTCTGCCCCATTTGCTTCGGATCAGTGTGCATCAAGATGCCAAAAGCTACAAGATTCTATTCAACAGCATGTGACTGAGACCCTGATCATTCTGATTTTGTTGTTGTTGTTTGTATTTTGTTTTAAACGATAACCATTTTCCATTCTGGGCAGTTACAATTCTGTGTGCTATGAGTTCCATATATTCTCTTCATTCCTATCCCAACAGGTTGTTGAATGGGCACTAACTTGTTACCACATTATCAGTGTAAATTGAGGGCTAACTTGAGTGAGACCCTTTACCTTGATGACAGGAGGAGGAGGGGAGGAGACACATGGTATGAAATGCTCCAGTGGGTTGAATAAAGGCAGATCAAAAAAAAATGTTGCTGCATGTTCATAATCTGGAGAAAAGTATCTTGTAAGATGCTATGATTAGTCAGGAGGAGCTTATTTCTGGAGATTTTAGTTGGGAGAGTCCATCCCTGTGCGTGCTTCATCCCACCCTCCTCTTGCTCTCATCAGTCCTCACTTCCTTGTCACTCACCTTCTTCCCATCTTGGGGCTGTGCTCACAACTTATTGTACAGTTAGGATTCTTTTTGTTGCAATTAGCAGAAACTCAACTCACATCTACTTAATGTAAGAGAGAATTGGTTGAGTCATATGTTAGGAAGGATTTTATTAAAGTTCAAAGGTATAATGAAAAATATATAAGAATCAGGACCTTGTGACTAAATCTGGACTCTCTCTGCCTCCTCCATATATAGAACTCTAAGCTCTACTTACTTTCTCTCAGCAATTTCTGCAGAAGGAGATGTGTTAGGAAGAGAGCCATTCAGGGCCCTATACAATATTCTCACAGCCCAGCCTAGCAACCTGTGAGGAAAGAGTTACTGGCTCACAGCCTCTGTGTACAGTTCCAGAAGAAGGCTCTAATTGTCTAGCTTAGAACTAGTTCTGGATTCAGTTCCAAACCTATATGCAGCACCGAGTACAGAAGGGAAAGAGAAAACAAGCCTATCAGGCAGTAGGTACAGCTCTTCCCAAGGTACTCCATTCTCACCCACGTTGCAACCCTTTCAGCTAAAGCTCAAAAATGCTTAGGCCACAAACTTCACTAGAAACGTAAAAGCAAGGTAAATCATACCTGGGAAAATCGCCTTCCAGTGACTCACACAACTACTCATCACTCTCTTGAGGCCCACCCATGTCTTCTAAGAGAGTCTGCTTATCATTACCAGATGTGGAGTTGGCAGACTGCTCCATACTATTTGAGTTATCTTGGCAAGTTCATTCATCTCTCTCCCCAAAAAGGAACAATAACAGGTTCTCCTTAGAGGTTAAATGCTCAGGGTTAAATGGTCAGTTCATGTTGATTGGCTTTGGTCAGATGGATCCAAGAAAGGGCCATTGTCACTATGGCCCAAAGGCTAGGCTAACATTTCTTCTCAGGGAATTGTGGCTGAGATATAGGAAGAAGCCACACTGATTTCCTGAGGCTGCCAGACACACATGCTCATTGAGAACGTCACTGAATTGTTCGGTTTGAAATGGGTCTAGAATGACCCCACTGCTTTACTGCTGTACAAGGAAGGTCCCTGGCTGTACTTATGCCAGGGACACTTCCAGTCTCTGGACCTTGTCCTCTTTGAGTCGTTCTCTCTCTTTCTCTCTCTCTTTCTCTTTCTCTGCACATTCAGGAGTGTACACCTTTCTGTCCAGCACCTTGAAGACTCTGGAAGAGAAGGACCATATCCACCGGGTCCTGGACAAGATCACAGACACCTTGATTCACCTGATGGCCAAATCAGGCTTGACTCTGCAGCAGCAGCATCGGCGTCTGGCTCAGCTCCTTCTCATCCTCTCCCACATCCGGCACATGAGGTGAGGAATCCTTGGGGTACCACAGAGAGCCCTAAAGAGAGTTCATCCAACTCATGTGACAGCTGGCCTAAGAAAGGCTTCTGCCTGCATATGGAGGGTACCCCTGGAGCAGTTCCCCAACATCATAAGCTCACATGCTATGGGAGGGTAGAAGGGAGAGGCATTGACTCTGTCTGGGGTATGGGACAAATGTGAGAGAGGGTTTTCTAGAGGAAGTGACATGTACACTTGGTTGGATACATGGGCAGGGTCCTACAGCATAGTGGGAGGAGGCCAATCAAAGGAAATGAGTGACTCGCACCTACTCTGAAGGCACTGGATGTATCCCTTAGTGTTCCTGTGACATAGTTTCTTCCACTTTACACTGAAAAGCCCTAATTTAAGACCCTTGCTAGCCAGAGAGTAACACTGACTCCATACCTGCTTGTCACCTCCATTGCTCTTACCCTATGTCTAAGTCACTGCCATTTCCTGTTGGATTTCTGCACCAGCCTCCTATCATACTTCCTGCCTTTAATCATGCTCCTTTCTAGTCCATTTCCCATAGAGCAATAAGTCTGAAATCAAGTCAGATTGTGTTGTCTCCCTGCTTAAAACCTTTGAGGGGCTTCCCATGACTTTTTGATAAAGACATAACTCTTCATTTTCTTTATGTTTTTCTGCATGGTCCCACCCTGTGTAATCTACTGGGATCTCTTCATGGTCTGAGCCTGTGGTAAAGTGCTCTATGAGTCATTTGGAGGCTCCACTGCAAGCTGCAGGTTGGCTGGACAGCTCTGTGGGTCTCAGTGGGGTTCACTTCTACATCTGTAGGTGGGTCTTTGCTTCAAGCTGCAGACCCACCCACACATTGGCCCTCTTACTCTGCTTTTCCTGTCTCAAGTCTCATCTTCCCATATCCATGGGTTAGCTGAGGCTTGTTTTCTTCTCAGAGGTACAAGTAAGAAAGGCCATTTGGGCAACTTCATTTGAATCTTTTAGTTACATCGTGTCTACTAACATTCCATTACCTAAGCAAGTCAATGGTAAATCCCAAAGCCAAGGATCATGGGTGCAGAGCTTGGGAGTGACTATTTCTGAACATTAATCTAACCTACCATCACTTAGATGTCACTCCTTGCAAAAGCACCTACCAACTGTTAAGACCTACTTGGGACTTACACCCTGTAACTATTGTTAACTGCCCATTTTATTGTCTTTCTGCTTCATTAGTCTGTAAATTCTGTGAGGCACTCATGACAATCTGTCTTGATTACTCTACTTAACCAATTCAACCTAGCATAGTTCTGGGCACATAGTAAATATTCAAAAAATATATTCTAGAGAAGCCAAGACAGGACATCAGCAGAGGAAATAGAATCTTTCAATGCCAAAAAGTAAAAATGGCCTCAACTGCATTCTAAATAATCATGAACTTGGCTGGGCACAAGCTTAGTGGATGTCATGCATAGCTCAACCTACATAAATGAGATAAAAAGATAATAGAGTCTTATTTCAGGCTCCAGAAAGCCCACAGCAATGATAGTAATCTGGAATGGTGACACTAGAGATGCAGATACTCTTGGGTTACTAGTAACATTGGGCCTACTGCAAGTCCCTAGGAATTAAAAAGAGATGGCTTTCCTAGTTAGCTCTGAGGAAAGGGCCAGGATAGCTAAAGGGGTGGTATAAGATAATTTAGTCTTCAAGTCTTGGACTCTGTGATTCAAATGGCAAGAAGTTTGTCTCATTAACGACTCAAATATCACTCTTCCTTAAGGCAATCTTACAAAATTATTAGCTTCTTGTGAGCAGAGAAATAATATCCCCCAGAGTGCTATATACGAAAATTTCCATACACAGCAGTATGTGCTCACAACATTATTATTGATTAAATGAATGATAAAGGAGTGACTGAATCAGTGACTAAATGACTCATGGCATGTTTTCCCCATCCAGAGAACTTGAAATTTGTCAGTAAAGGCTTCTATGTGGCAGTGTTTTGAGAGAATCTAGTTGCAATCTCTCTTTGCACAATTCCCCAAGAATCCCTGTGTGATAGGCAAGGGACTCATGCTGCCATGTAGAGCAGGTGGCTGCTTCAGAGTAAACGTTTCCAATCCTTTCCTGTCTTTCTCTTTTGCTGAATATCCTAGAGAAGGAAACAGAGTGGATCTGAATAACACAGCCACTGACAAATTACCTGGCTGTGAGTGTGATCTTTCCTTCAGAAAGAATCTGCTAGCTCTTATGCCAAGTTAGGGATTTCAGTGATGGTACAGAAATCATGTGGCACGAGGAATGCTTTTATTTTGTGAGTAAGAATTCCTGACTTTTCAGACATACTAACTGCCTGGCTACATTGACAAGCCCAATTAGTTACCAATAATACCAAGAATATCTACACTATATATTTAGCCCTGGCTGATTTGCTGGCAATGTATAATAGAGTCCTAGAAGCAAGTAGTTTCTTTTGGAATTGTGTGAAAAACCAGAGAGAATAGGCAATTCTTTAGAAAGCTTGTGGCATTTTCTCTACTCCTTTCTGTCTTTGTTTCTCTCTGTGTATTTTTCTGTCCTTCTCTGTTTCTCACACATACAAATAATGCACACACACATACACAATAATATTTTGGTAGTTTATCCCAGCCAGTCTAAATCACACAACTATTTTATTAAGCTTGGCCCCAGACATATGTTCCTACTCAGAGAATTTAACCCCATATTTCTTCTGACTGTAAATGTGATTCATTACGGTGCACTAGGGAGACACCACCAGACCCAAGGGGCATTTGACTTTAACAGCATTTTAAATTAAAAAGCAAAGCAAAAACAAAATAACACTTAAGCACGTGATTTAGGCTGGCCCACAGTCCTGAAGGGCTCTGGGCTGTGTTTCTATGGCAGGACTCCAATTTGTACTGGCTTGCCCCTCACCAACTGTGCAGATCCTTGCTAGGACATTCTCCTGGTCCTACCTACTCTTGGCACATGCTTCTTTTAAGGAAGTTTCTAGCTACATAGTGGTTGTTGTCCTCCCATCCCCAGCCTATGTTGTATTAGGGACAGAGTGGAACCCTGGCTGATGGAGGAGGGCAGAGGGGGAGCATGGAAAAATGCCATGTGCCTACATCTCTCTCCTCCTGTTTACCCCATTTGTGGGATATTTACCAAGTTCTGGGTACTGTTCTGGCTACAGTAGAGAACAGGGTGAACAAATCCTTGCCCCTGCTGGAACTTGCACAGTATGTACTGTGGGGTGTGTGTGTGTATGGTGTGTGTGTGTGTACGCACATGTGCGCATGCGCTTGGACTTGGGAAGAACAAACACACATAAATTCACAGCAGAATTCCAGCAAAAAATGTATTAGGGGAAAAGGGAAGATGTGAAAGACAGCATTTGAGACTACACAGGCCTGAGACTATTGGCATGGGCTAGCACAAACCTCTCAGAGAAGGTGGCATTTGAGGACTTGGGAGCAGTGCATCCAAAATGAGCAACTACCATGTTCAGGTCCCCTGACTCAGGGAGGACTCAGTTCCTGTAAAAGCAGGAAGTATGGATAAAGAGTGAGCTAGGGATGCCAGGCAGGATGAGCTTGTCGAGGGAGATGGGCACACATCAGATGGGCCTTGGAGAATGTCGGCAGGGCTTCCCATTTTCTTTTGAGTTTGATGGGAATCTACTGAGAGGTTTTAGCAAGGAAATTCTTGAACTGCCTCACATACTTAAAGACTTCACTCCTACTGGCTCCATGTCTCAGGTTCTCTTTTTAGATATTATGGTGATAGAATAGGGCCTTGTGCTAGAATGCCGGAGGGAGACTGTGTTGGTGAGACTGCCGGTATAGAGGGGTGACTTGAAAACCCCATGCAGATGAGTCTCTAAGAGCATGGTCTCTGAAGCCACTCAGTCTTCTTCAGATGTCACCCTAAAATGGACCTTCACATAGGAAGGAAGTTTACATTGCCAGTGTCCTTGGAGTTTCTGTTACTTCCTCTTCCTAGGAATTCAAACTGTTCTGGGACTAACATGGTCCTCTCTGTGTCCTCTACAGTAACAAAGGCATGGAACATCTGTACAACATGAAATGCAAGAACGTGGTGCCCCTGTATGACCTGCTGCTGGAGATGCTGGAGGCCCATCGCCTGAATACACCCTCCAACCCCATGGGCGGATCCCCGGAGGAGCCCGGCCAGAGCCAGCTAGCTACAATGGGCTCCTCTTCAGCACATTCCTTGCAACCATACTACGTCCCCCAAGAAGCAGAGAGTTTCCCAAACACAGGAGGTCTCCTGGCCTCCCCAAGGTTCTGAGAATCCCCGCAGCCTTTTACCTGTCATGCGTCGGTTCAGCAGAACTCTGTCTCCTGCACACACTCCGGCATGCATCCACTGCCAGTGGCTTCCTAGTAAGAGTAGCCATTCATTCGCTTGCTCGTTCTTAGTGACGTGTCTTCTGTTGGGAACAGCCAAAGGGATTCCAGGGCTAAGCACCTGTAACAGCTCTCTTTCCCCCTTTGCTACATGATTGAGAATGAGGGTTCCTGTGGCTCTTCATGACTGAACTCAGCTGATGAGATCACTGCATGGAAGCTACTCACTGAGACCCAGGCCTGGAGGACAGACATTTCACCTCTGCTAAGCACTTTGTAATGGCTCCAAGAATAAGCCTCAGGAAAGAAATTAAAACGGCTCCTTTAATTGATGACTTGGAGAAAGCTAACTCAAGGGTTTGTTAGAGCATCCTCTTGTATTCCTATAGTAATGTGCCACTTTGTTAAAGTGATTCTTTGACCTATTTGCTCCATTGCATGGCTTTAGCACAATATTTGGTGATTGTCCGTCCATTTGCCCTATAAGAATACAAGATGCACACAGGGAAGGAAGATCTCCTAACTGTCAAGACCATATCAACTTAAACACCGACCCTTTGAGCTTGCTTAAGTCTCTACTGCTGGCTTCCTGTAGGTCACTGGTTCCAGGTGATTCTTGCTTCCCAAGAACCTATGGGAAGCAGCAAGTCAGTTTCAGTTCAGTCACTACCATATATATTAATCTCCCCATATAAGGGGCATGTTTAATTTTATTTTTTTGTTTTTTCCCTCTGCAAAAGAAAGCCCTCCATCCCCTGAACTTGCAGCTTTAGGACCTGTTCTGGTGGGGTTTTGCACTTACCAGCAGAGGGCGCTCTACCTGGCTCTTCCTGTGTGATTTAACCTTGAAGTGTTCAGAGCCCAGCCATGACCAAGGGCAATTTAAATGAGCAGGCACACTGGTGATACTTCTCGATTGCTTGTTTGTTTGTTTTCTTTAGCTCTGGGGCAGGCGACTAAATAGTAAATGTGCATGGTGGTTGTGGCTGCTAGAGAATGAGAGGGCAAGTAAGGGAGACACTGGATAAAACTCTCTGGCAGGTCCCCTTTGCTCAGGGTAGCCAGACCGCAGGCAGCAGGAGGTTTGCAGCTCATAGATCCTGCACTGCACAGCAAGGCTGCCCTGGAGTCCATGGAGTGGTTTGCCTCTTATTCATCTCCATGTGGCACTGATTGGAAGAAGCAGCATTGGACAACTGAATTCTCAGCCCAGGACATTCCAGACAGGGGAAGAGGAAGGAGGGCAAGGATTGGAAAATTCACTCTCTCCGACTACCTGGGCCTGGTCAGACTACACATGCCCTTGGTTATTCAGAGCTCATCCAAAAATCAGCTAGTGGTTTAGGGAAGAAAAGATCACCCGCCCCCCAACTCATGTCCTTAAACTTCGTAAGCCAGCGGAATAAGACCAGAATCACTCCACAAGCATTCTTTGACCAGCAGGCTAAAAAAAGAAAGTATTGGCCCAGCTACAGGGTTGCCTTCCCGACCTTTGCATCCCCAGTGCAATTTTGAGTCATTTACTTTTCTTAATGAAAAAGAAAATTTGGTTTCCTTCCCTGATTTCTTGGTCTGTAATTCAAACCCAACTGAGAAGTGAGATACTAAGCAACAGCCCAGGTGAGCTGTGAGGCTTTTCTTGGTATGTTCTGTTTGGAAAAGTGAGTTTCCTTAATTTCTGGTTTCCCTGTTAAGTGACTACCAAAGGACTGGGAAACTAGGAGGGCCAAAAATTTTTTTACAAACGGTTTTTTCATATATGTGCATCTAAATTTGGGGGCAATTTTATATATCTGTGCTAAGAATATGTTTAAGAACATAATTCTTTTGTTGTTTGTTTTTGAAGCACCTTATATAGTATAATATATATTTTTTTGAGATTGCATTGCTTGTTTATCAGACAATTGAATGTAATAATTCTGTTCTGGATTTAATTTGACTAGGTTAATGTGCAAAAACCAAGGAAAAATATTTCATTTTTTTTTATACTTTTCAAGCTACCTTGTCATGTATGCAGTTTTGATGCCTAAGTCGGGTGATTATTCATTTAAATGAAGATCACATTTCATATCAACTTTTGTATCCACAGTAGACAAAATAGCGCTAATCTATATGTCTATTGCTGGATATTGAATGACAGACAATCTTATGTAGCAGAGATTATGCCTGAAAAGGAAAATTATTCAGGGCAGCTAATTTTGCTTTTACCAAAATACCAGTAGTAATATTTTTGGACAGTAGCTAATGGGTCAGTGGGTTCTTTTTAATGTTTGTACTGAGATTTTTCTTTTAAAAAATAAAATAAAAAAAACAAAAAAATCTCTAGGACTATAGATGATGTAATACCAGCTAAATCCAAACAATAATGCAGCAGAAGGTTTTACATTAATCATCTACTGTGTTTGTATTCATGTTAAGATACTACTACTGCATATGAAATGGGCAGAGAACATAAGATGGTTGAAATGTTAGCCCAAGAGTTTCAAGCAATTTTTGGAAATCTCTTTTTATTCGTGTTTGAAGTGCCAATAATGAGCTGCTGATATTTTTCAGCCGATGTTGCTATAGGGCATGGGGGCATGCTGGAAAACTGTGCCCCTGATTTTCCTCCACTTTAAGGCAATTTAAAGCTTGAAAGACATGATCCTCTTGGAGGGTCAGGATAGAGTGAGGAAGTGGGTTTGGGAATTTGAAGAATGGGAAAATGAGAAATAAGACTATTGAAAGAGTATGGCATCTGGGGTATGTACGAGGTTTTGGAATTCCATTTCTGCACTGTATCCAAAATAACTAGCTCCAGTGACTGCCATTTCCAACATGGCAGCTCAAGTTCTTGAGAAGAAAGAGTTACAGACAGTGATGTCCAAAGAATAGCTAGAGGTCTATGTTTCTCTCAGCCACCCTCTAGCTTGCTGCAATGATTTAGTAATACTATCCTGCAGCTATAAGAAACTACACTGTCCAAAGAGAAAATCTCCATTGATACAGTTGGCAAAATTCAGCCCCCAAGGAAGTGTAACCTTTGATTCCCTAGTAGTCTTGCAAATATCTTTAATCATACCATATTCTATGCCTTTTGGGGTCTGAAAAAAATGAGTGACTAACTGATAATTTACTTTTAATAACATTAAAATGTTCTTTAGTATACGTTCAAATGGTCACTGATTTAGAGCACCCCTGCTCCTACATAAAACTAATTACAGATCTCTTCCTGTTCATATTTTCCACCTTTGCGATTGAGTGTGGATACTTGGAATGGTCACTAGGACCATGGTAATGTCCATTATTCACAGGCAGTTCTTTGAAAGGCAAATGGAGACATACAGTAGCTCATAAGGCAACCATGATTCTCTTTGGTGCAAGTCTTGGGAGGTTGATCCAGATTACACTGCACACTTTTTAGATTAACCCCCTCCCCCAAATTTACTCATTCTCACCTGGAAGAAACGGATATAACTGTGGTCCCAAATATCCATCTTTTCATTAGTGTGGTTATGCTGTTTCTAGCTTCATTTTTCCATTTAAAGTGTGAGCTCTTCTTAAGTCACTTAAAATTGTTTTCTAAGTAATTGCTGCCTCTGTTACGATACTTCAATTTTGCACTGTTTTTCAGAGACTCAAAAATTTCTATTCTTTTTTTGTTTTTTGTTTTTTTCATCCAAATGTGCCTCAACTTTTTAAATATGTAAATGCTGCCATGTTTCAAATCCATCTTTCATGTGCGTGCATGTGTGTGTGTGTGTGTGTGTGTGTGTATGTGTGTGTGTGTGTGTACAGAGCTGTGCACCCTGGAAATAACATATAGTCCCATAAGCAGGTGCCTAAGACATAGATCCCTCTGCACTGACAGAGAGGTCATTGGTCATAGAGACTTGAATTAATAAGTGACATTATGCCAGTTTATGTTCTCTCACAGTTTATAAACAATGCTTTTTGTGCACTACATATTCTTCAGTGTAGAGCTCTTGTTTTATGGGAAAAGGCTCAAATGCCAAATTGTGTTTGATGGATCCATATGCCCTTGTGCTGATGCTACTATTATTGATGTGATTCCGTTCTGTCACAGCTTTGCTTTGTTTAATGAAACACACATGTAAACCTTTTTTGCACCTTGAAAAAGTAAAGAATCCAGCGGGACACTCGAGCACTTCTAAGCCAATTTTCTCAACCTATTGGATGTTCAAATAAAGAATAAAGACAACAAATTTCACTTTTTGTATGCTCCACTTCTTGCTAACTATTCACTACTGATCATAGGAAATCAAAATGATTTGAAGATCTGCAGAAAACTGTGAGCTTGAATGCCAGGACTCTCACCCCTATAGGACATTTCCCCAGGGTTGAATCCCAGGACATCCCCCACCAGGGATGGGACACCAGTAAGGAGTAGGCTGAGCCTCAGTTTTTTAAAGTTTTAGGTAATTTAATTTTTCAGAGTTTCAGTTTATCAACAAAATGGTGGTAATAACAATCTGGAGAATTGTGAGGATTAAATGAAGTGTTCTAGAATAGTAGTTTTCTAATGCTGAGTCCCAACTCTTTTCCTATGAAGGGAAAAGGCAGAGGCATGATAGTAATTATGAATAAATGAATGATTGACTAGATGATGCATAGTACAAAACATGTACTTCTAGCTTGAAACACTCTCTTCCATCATGGAAGTAAAGCAGAGCACTGGTTCACTACCAGCCAAGGATTCTGAAACAGGACACCCTTTCCTTAACATAAAGTTACCTTCATGTTCCCTTTCACCCATATTTCTATGATAACACTGATAAATTTTGGGGAAGGATATGTGATATACGAGAGGCTACATCACATACAAATAGGCTCTGTAACTAGATAACTGGTTGGAATCCTCATTCTAACAGTCACTGTGTGACCTTGGGCAAGCTGATTTCCCTATGTCTTAGTTTCTTCACTTTTAGAGTGTCTTAGACTCCTTTACTTTGCTTCTACAACAAAACACCTGAGACTAGACTATGAACCGGAAAGAGTTTTATTTAGTCACCATTTTGGAGACCAAAATTCCAAAGTGCATGGTGTTGAGTCTGATGGATGATGAGTACTACTGCTCAGTCTAAAATGTCCCTAAAAGTCCCATGTGCTTAGAGGTAGGCTTTTAAACGGTGCTTAGATCACAGGGCTGTTATACTCACCAGTGGATTATTCCACTGATGAGTTCATGGTTGAATGTGCTACTGGGGGTGAGAGGCTTGTCAAAAAAGGTGGGTCATTGAGGGTGTAACCTGAAAGGATGTGTTTGTATCCAGTCTTTTCCTTTATGTCCTTCTCTCTCTCTGTGTTTTGGCTGCCATAGATGAGCAGCTTTTCTTCACCATACCTTTCTATCATGCCTTGGAACCAGCCAGCCATGAGCTAAAGCTTCTGAAACTGTGAGCCAAAACAACCTTTTCCCTTTTAAATTTGGTATGTTAGGTATATTGTCCCAGCTGCAGGAAAGTGACTAATACAGTAAGTGTGATAGGGATCACATGACAAGACAGGAAGCCAGAGAGATTGGCAAGGCCAGTCTTGTTCTTTTATAGCAACTCTCCCTTGAGGGAACAACTGGGATCCTAGACGAATTACACTAATCCTTGTTGAAAGTAGTGCTCTCAACAACTTGGTGCTAGATTTCTCTCTCTCTCTCTCTCTCTCTCTCTCTCTCTCTCTCTCTCTGTGTGTGTGTGTGTGTGTATGTGTGTGTGTGTGTGTGTGCTGGGGATTGAACCCAGGGGCTTTGCACTGAGCTGCATTCCTAGCATGTTATTGTTTTGGAGAGGAGGTCTTGATAAATTGCTAGATAGCCCAGGTTGGGCTCAGACTTTTGATCATCCTGCCTCAGCCTCCTAGAGTGCTGGGATTACAGGTGTGCACAGTTATGTATATTTGATCCCACTTTCTCATGGTTTATGTCAGTGACCCCCAAGCCTCATGCCTTTGCATTATGCATTTGTGATTGGTTCATTGTCTACTGCTTGGATTGGGGGTATGAGTGTTACACCAGCCTAGGGGTGGAGCCAGCATACAATGTAATGGCAGGAAGAAGGTCTCGGTCTCTCTCTCTTTCTCTCTCTCTCTCGCTGATCTCCGGCTTGCTGTTTGCAGCTGCCATGAACTGCGGCCCTGCCATGCCACCCTACCTTGGAGCCAACTGAGTATGGACTGAAACCTCCAAAAACAGTAAGAAATAAACCTTTCCTTCCCCGACTTTGGGCATCAGGTATTTTGCCTCAGCAATGAGTAAAAAGTGACTAAGACACACTTCTTAAAACTTCCACTATCTGACAAAACCACCACACTGAGGCCCAAGTTTCCAGTGCATAAATCCTTGCAGGGCATGCTCAGACCATATCTGAAACGTAACATAAAAAGAGAAATAATCACGTCACTTGCCTGGAGGGATTGCTATGAAGACTACACATGGGCTCATTCACGCAGAATATTTAAGGACAGCTGCCAACGTTTTTTCTCTATTTTGAGAATCTTGTGCAGTTGCGTGGCTGACTTCCTTTATTAAGCTGGATTAGGTTTTTTATATATTTCAGTGAGTCGATTCCAAGAAGGTGTTTCATTGTCATACTCTCTTACTCAGTGGGCAAACCCTTCAATCAGTTTTTCCTTTCTAAAATGGAAATCAGAACAGCACTCACACTGCAGGAATCCTGTAAAGATTTCAAGAGATCTATACCTGCAGCACCTGGTATAGGATCAGCATATTTTAAATCTCTATCCCTGTTAGCAATGATGTTTGGAATTACTTTTGCCCTCCCACAGCATCTATGTTTAATAGGATTGTTGATGTTTAGGTTTCCATTAGCCATTTTGCTATTGTTTGGTCTCCCTTTTGTTCTCTCCTTCATCTTAATGCTTTTTTTTGTTGTTGTGTTATAGAATAAAAATATATATAACTGAGCTCTGCCTCAGGTGCGAAGGCATAACTCCTAAAAGCCTTGAAGATAACTAAAGATAATGGGTGCCAGGAGAATCTTCCATTCTGTATGGGGCCTTTGATCTGGTTCCTGACTCAGAGCTCCTAAACCCCTTAGAATTTTGAGTGTTATAAGACACCTTTGGTTCTAATCAGGTGGGCATCTGCTTATCTTCAGGTGGGGCCTGGTTGCCAGGGAAACTAACCTTGGGATTAGAAGCTTGGAATTTTGAGCCACACCCTGAAACGTCTAAGAAGGGGAGAGGGGTTGAGGGCTGAACTGGCCACAAATGGCTAACGGTGTAATCAGTTATGTACATGTAATGAAGCCTACACAGAAGCCCAAGAGAGCAGTGTTTGAGAGTTTCTGGGTAGTGGAACACATGGGTTCCTGTCTTAGTTACTTTTCTCTCTTGTTGAGGCAAAATACCTAATGCCCTAAATGAAGGAAAAAAAGGTTTATTTCTTACAGTTCTTGGGGGTTTCAGTCCATAGTCAGTTGGCTCCAAGGCAGCATGGCATGGACGGGCAGCCATTCATGGCAGCGGCAAGTAGCAAAAGCAAAAGTGAAAGCAAAAGAGAAAGACCCACCTTCTTCCCCGCCATTACACTGGCTCCACCCCTGGGTGGGTGGAACACTCACATCGCCAATCCCAACGCTAGACAACAACCAATCACAAACACTAGATTCAGCAACATCTAAAATTACATGAGGCCTGGAGCTGGGTGTGCAAAGGAATATATAATCCATAACAGGTGCCTGTAGGTCTGTGTCCTTCCCAATACCTGGTCTATCCATTTTTTCATCAGTCCGTTCACCTTTATTCTTTGCCTTATTCTTTATAATAACCCAGCACTGAAGCTGTCCATCCTTATGTCCTTCCCTGTTCTGGCACTGACTCAATGGTGGAGAATAGAGGTTGGGAGCAGCTCCAGACAAGAATATCACAAGTTCACACTGCATTTACTCAAAGTTCAACATTTTTCAAGAATCAACATTTCTTAAAGTGTTGTGTCCCTTTGGTCAATTTGCAGAGTTCTGGAATGTTTGTGGTTTGGTTAGTTTTGTTCACCCTTATAAGTTGCTTTTTCGATCAAGATTTTTCAGTTTCTTTATATGGCCATAGTCATGTTTTTCCTCTCCACACACTCTGTCTGAACCTTGTTAGCTTTCTCAGAACACCCAGAAACAGAGAGTCTATGTGTGCTAGCTGTTTTTTCCCACTGATTAGCAATTTTTTGAAGGAATATTGGTAATCCATAGAATTTACAGTCTTCCCATTGGAGTGCGTCAAGTTGGGAATATCTATGTGTTAATTTAACTCATGTTCTGTCTCAGGATCACTTTTCCAATGTTGTATGTCCTTAAGCCTCAGGGGATATTTAAATTCAGAATTATTATGATTAGATTTGCTTCTCCAAAAATATAGAATGTGTTCCTTGGGGAAACAAAAGTTTCCTAATTTTCATCACTTGGACTGTGTGCATTAAGGAGCTAGTTTTAAACTCATATCCATGGTAGCTTACAATTGCAGAGCAGGTCTGAGAACAGGAGGACAGAGGTAAATTTCCTCTTGAAACTGCCTTCTGATGCCTGGGAGGAAGGGATAGGGAGAATTCTCTTCAACAGAAGATCCTGCTGTGTGGACTAAGCAGCACCTAAGCCAAGGCATTGTGAAGATAAGAATAAAGTTTGATTTTCTTTTCTACCTTGAGAAAGGCCACATGCATACACATTTATACACACAAGACTACATTCTTGGATGTTTCACTGTGCTCCATAGTGACTTTGTTCTGTATTTCCTGGTACTCTTTACAGCTCCCCTGGGAGAGTAAAAATAGGATTAACCTTATTTTACAGGTGAGAAATGAAGGTTTAACATGGTTAGGTAACTTCCCTATGGTCAGAAATCTTATGAATGGCAGACATGGGACAAATCTTCCTGACACTGAAGCTGAGTGGTCCAAAGGACCACTCTAAGCTCCCTGGCTCTCACTGGAAGTCACAGAGTATACAAGAAACTGTACTCAAGGACCAGACAAAACACTAACTTTGCATTTTGACAAGCTTTCACATTTTAAGAATAGGAAGAAAACTTCATAGAACTTTTAAAGCAAAATGTGATTCTTCAAAGAAATACACCCCCTTGGGCAGGATGCTAAATGCTGCGCTCTTGAAATTCTGGAGAAATGTGTTTCCCAGCTCCTGCTGGTGCATAGCCCTTGAGTAGGACGGCTGGAGAAGCAGTTATTCCTCTCTGGCCTCTGGCACCTAGTGGGTGTTCTGAGGTAGTACCTGCTACTTTCCTCCACATGGTTTCTGACAGAAGCAGGAGGTAAGCAGAAGACTGATTTTTGCCCCAGACCTGGGTACCTGACTCCTGATAACCTGAAAACTTGCAGCCTGAGACAGGGACACCCTCACAGCTACCAGCCCATTTCAGCATCTGACCATACCAGGCCAGGCTCAATTGCCAGTAACCATAAGACCATCTCCTAGCTCATGACCCAGGAATGGGCCATGTTGTAACAAAGGCACAGAGTATCTGTGCAGAACTGTCAAAACAGCAGTTTTCATCCTAACTAGATGAGAGTGATGGAACCAAAAATGGGAAGGAGCAAGGCAGTATTCGAGCAAGCATTTTGAAGAGTAATTTTGAAACTGGGTGGGATAAGCTCAGGGCTATGCCAGGCAGGACACAAGGAAAGCAAGCACTCCCAAGCAGCCAACTCTGGGCCCAAGGTCAAGCTCCAGTCACCCAGAGCTGTGGGCAGGACAGTGGCCTGCGGCCCATGCAAGTCCATGGGCTGTGTGCTGAGTCCTTGCTGCTGCAGCACTATGACCTGTCAGCTGCATTTTCACTGAGAAAACAGTGATTGTGGGAAAGGCCAGGGAAAGAATTGGGAGATGGTGAACATTTTTATGGGTTGACTGAATTCCCAAGTTTACCCTAGACTCAGTGAAGGTTAAACTGTAAAGATTCCTGAACATTTCCATGTTTACAACCAGAAGGAACATGTTTCAATACCCAAGGCCCCAGACCGCAGGCTGGAGGGGAGGAGGTAAGGGCAGGGGTATGATTGCCCCCTGGCCATGTTGCCAGCTCTGGAAGCTGTACCTGTCACTCCCTTCCTTCTGGGACACTGGATGCAAGCTGGTTTTTGATATGCAATGGGGGAGTGTTTCATTCAAATGGAAGAAAGGGATGGAAGTGCCAAAATGGGGATTTTACATGCTTTTTGGGAAAGAATGGTCTATAATTAGAATAAACAATCCATTATTATCTTCCAATTTATTTTTACTGTTTCAAAATACACCTAACAATCCTTGCAGTCCAATCTATTCTGAAAGCTAAAGAAATGTACATAGGTGAATATCCCTTATTGGAAAAACTTGAGATCAGACGTATTTCAGATTTGGAAATTTTTCAAACTTTTGAATATTTGCATAGACCTTACCAGTATGAATCCTAATCCAAAACTTCAAAATCCAATGTGCTCCAAAATCCAAACTTTATGAGCATCATATTGGCACTAAAAAACTTTCAGACATTGCAGCATTTCAGATTAGCAATATTCCACCTGTGTGAAGAAAAGCATTCTGCAAGTTTATGGAAAGATAGAAGATTTGGATAGAGAAGTTTATTTTAACTACTTGGCAATGCAGGTAGCAAATGGTTTAAGTCCAGGATCACAAGATGCTGAGTTCAGACAGGAAAAAGACCTGAACATAAAAAGACCAGAAAAAAAGCTGACCCTAGTCTTCTTCATATGGAAAAAGCAGCCATGCTCTGGTCTGCATTGTTTAAAGCCTGTGTCAGAGCACTTACAACAGTATAGAAGAGTTTATCATCTACTTTCTGTGATTGCATCAAGGCAGAAAGACAAAATGGATCCTTTTTCAAATTCCCTGTATCCCACCGCTGTGGAAGTGTTCCAGCTGCATGAGGCCCCTTTCTCCCATCCCCCAAGTCTCCTGTGACATTGGAGACCCAAAGTTTCAGCAGCCTCTAGGACTGCTTCAGTCTCTGGGGTGGTGGTGGGAACTACAAGGTCCCCAGGAGAAGAAAGAGCCAATTCCAAGGACCCAAAACCTTGAACAACCAAGGTTTATCACCTCCCAAGCTAAGTCACCTTCCTTCCCACTCCCACAGAGGTCCAGGAAGCCACTCATGCCCCCTCTCTTTGTTGACTGACTGATTACAGAAAACAGGATTACATGTGTATGATTGTGTTTCTTTTCTCTCCCTTTTTTTTTAATCATGAGAACATTAGTGATATTAAAAGGTACAGTTCTAACATATTAGCTCCACTCAGCATGCCACACAGCAGATCAACAAACTTTCCCCTTCTGGATATTTTCCCAGAAGAACTGAAAACATAGCAATATATGAGCACCTATGTTTATAGCAGCAAAATTGATAATAGCTAAGTCTTGGAAACAACCCAAATGCCCATCAACTGAGGAATTGCTTTTAAAAATGTGGTATTTTTATATGACAGAGTACTTACTCCACCATAAAGAACATTAAACTCGAGACTTTTATAGGTAAATGGATGCAATTTGAAGCCATACTCATAAGTGAAATAAATCAGATTTGTATTTGTAAACACTATATTATCTCTCGCATGTAAAAACCTGAAAGAGTAAATAAGATCCAAAGTTATAATAGATATAGTAAAAAGGAAAGAAATTGCTCAAAGGGAAATTATGTTTGATCAGTCCTTCATGCCTGTATCTGGTAGCCTAAGCAATTACTTTGAGGATAACAATATGCAATGTAACAACCATTGTTAAATTCCTATCATCTTGTTTTGAAATCCTCTTTGCCATTAGTTTGTGGTTGTTGTCATTTTGCTTTTGTTGTTGTTTTTTAATTGCTTGCTTCTTGACTTTTCCTTTTTTCCTCTCTAGAATAAAAAAAAAATCAAACTTCTGTCTTGCATCAAACCGAAGCTGTCCTTTCCAATAATCCTCTTCTGTCCCCACCTCTGCTTGTACGTTTCTTTGTTTTACTGTCCACTTGTCAGTGAAGACATGAGCCCAGAAGAGGTGCCGTCACCAATAGGGTACACACAGCCCCTGAGGAAGCAGCTCTGCAGAGGGGCCAGGCCCTCTTGTTGCAGGCAGCTGAGTTAGTCAGAAATATTATAGGCAGTGAGACAGGGCTGGGTCCTTGGTGGGGCCAGTGCAGATACCTGACAGCTGCGGAGGTGGGAGGGGTGGTGGGGAGTGACACCTCTTACTGCGGGCCAGGCCTCAAGACAAAGGACCAAACAAATGCATCCACCATATCCTGAGGACTGATACCATAAATAGTTCCCATCCCCCTAGGAAAGAGTCACTGCTCCGTAAGAATGCCCGCTTTCTATGTGGCTTGCTTTCCCATTTGTCCCTAATGTAATCAATTTTACCTGAACTATTGATCTTATTGGCTCACTGTAGTTGTGTCCCACCTTATGCCCATCTGCCTCGTGAGTTCCCAGTCTTCCCCCACCTTAAACCCGTGGTTTTACTCTATAAAAGTCCCTGGAAAGACAGAGTCCTTGGCAACTCACTTGGGACCCTTTCTGTCTCTCTTCAAACAGAAGCTTTCTCTCAATAAATACATTTTGCTCTCACCTCTGTTGTTTCTAAAATTCATTCTTCGGTTTTAGAGAATATGAACTCGTGGACATAGTAGGTTGGGAGTTTCATTCCCCTGTATCACTCTCAGTCCTAATGTTGATGCCAGCAACTGAGTGGGCTCTTGGGGCTGCTGACCCAGAATGTCCCCCAACTGGGAAATGAGCAACACAGCCTGCAGGTAGTGAAAGGACCTGCAGAGCCATCTGCGCGATGACTCAGGAGATGCCACTCCTGTGCCAAAGGCAAAGGTTGAAACCCTTGCCATCCTCAAACTGTGCACATGGTGGGAAGGAGATGAAAAGGAGAGGATTCTTCATGAAAACTCAGGAACCCCAAATATTACTTCAAGCAGACGTGTGGCAGAGACGGTGGGGCGCTGAGATGAGCATGGCCACATCAGAGAAGTCTCCAGGAAGAAAGCAGTCAGAAGAGCCACTGAGGGTGTTTGTTTTAGGTAACTCAGCCTCATAGGCCAGCAAAGTTCTGGAAGATATTGGAGTAGATATTTTAGGCTTTTTATGGCCTCTGCTTTACAACCTTTTGAAAATATAAAAGCTATAATTGGCTTGAGGGCCTGTCAATAGAGGTGAAGGCTGTAGTTCTGTGGTTTACAGATCTTGAACAGGTAGCACGCAGCTGCCTGTTCCCTCTGAGTGCAGAGGAAGAGGTGAGGCGGGGCCCTGCTGATGTGCACCTTGGAGCCCGAGGGAGATCCTTGAAAGGCGCAAACCTGGGTAGCTGCTCCGTATTCCAGGGGCTGATGCCCGAGCACCACAGGGCTGTTGAGACTCCAACTCTGAGATGGGCCCCATGCCACTGTGCTTCCGGTATACGGATGATTTTGTGAGGGGAGAGCTCATGCTATATAATTTGTTTTTAACCACTTTTTTTTTTTTTTTTTTTTTGGTATCAGGGATCGAACTCACAACCTCATGCTTCCCAGGTAGTCACTTGTGCCACTGAGGTAAATCCTTGGCCCTTAACCACAGTTTTTTAAAAAGTAAATAATTGCTGGGCATGGTGGTGCATGCCTCTAATCCCAGCGCTCAGGAGGCTGAGACTGGAGAATCACTGTAAATTTGAGGCCAGCCTGGGCTACATAATGAATTGGAGGACAGCCTGAACTGCATAGTGAGACCTTGTCTCCAAATAAATTAAAATAAAATAAAATATAAAATAAAATAAAGGGCTGGGGAAATGGCCTAGTATGAAGCCCCTGGGGACCATTTCTGAAATAAAATTGGAAGTAGAGGAAGCACTTGCCTAGTACTATGTTAACATATTACGTTAGTGTATGTAATCCTCACAGCAGTCTCACTGAGTAGGTACTGTTTTTATCCTATTTTACTGAGGAACAGAAAGATGAAGAAACTTGCTCAGATTACACAGCAGAGAAGTGACCCAGTGGAGGGCATTGAGCTGAGGGGTTTTGAACCTAGAGCCTGTGCTGCAGGTAGAGCTTTTCTAAGACTTGGATAAGATGAGTTCAATGAAGCCCAGCTCCTTAGCTCTGCACCAGTTCTCCCTGTCTGATTAGTAGACGCCATAGCAGAGGTTGGGGGAGGGCACAGCAGGGAGGGAATTGGGCCCCTGGCAAAGCCAGGCTGAGCAGACTGCATCTCCAGGGAGGTTGTTGAAGGGGAGGAGACTCCAAGGCAAAAGCAAAGCAGGTTCATCTCTGGTACCTGTGTCAGTTAAGAATGGCCTGAAGAGACGCCACCTGCGACTTCCAACTCAAGGTCAGAGTCCTTGCCACTGCCCACACCATTCACTCCTAAAGATCAGGCTGCCACTGCTGCTGGCCCGATGGCCCCTGTGAGCAGGGTGACTTCTGCTGAGGGGTGGTAGCTTAAGTTTTTTTCTTGAACAAATGAATTTCATGTGCATATCTCTTCTGGGGAGATTCTTCTCTGGGGATTCAGTGAATTCCTTAGTCAGCAAGCTGCCTTATTTTTTTCCTTTTTCTCCCTCTTCTTCTCCCTTCTTCTTCCTTCTCCACTCCCTGATTCTTCTCTCTCCTTCTCCTCCTCTGTCTCAAACGTGGGATCCTTCCACCTCCTGGAGTACTGGATTACAAACCTGCGCCACTGCACCCAGCTGAGCTTCATTATCTTGAATTAGTGGTTATTGTCACCACTGTTTGTAACGCCCTGAATCCAACCAAGCAGTCAAGATGAACACGTGGTATGAAGTCTTCCAGAAGGATCCTTTCCCTTATGATGAATGGCATGTGATCTTTTATTTAGGGCATACCAACAATTTTATTCTAAATTAAAAAGCAAATCACATGTCGCTTCCTTCTGTAGAAGTGTTTTTCCATTCCCTTTTAAAGTTATCATCATTCTTACAGTAATTTAGATCTAAAAGCCACACCAATACTCCTGTCAAATTTAAATAATGCAAGTGTTTAAAGTGATTTTTCCACAGGATGACTCCAGTCACAATATTAAGCCCTATGTTTCATTCATGTCTCTTTAACTTCTTCCTTGCCTTGTACAACTAATATATGCACACAGATTTTCTTTTAATAAAACTCAACTCTGTTGTAATTCATATCTAGATGTCCCTCCAACATGTCATTCCCTCATAGGTGGGGATCTTAGGAGGTGACTGCATCATGGGAGTATGATATTCATCACTGGTTTAGTCCTCTGATGAATTTACTAGCTGGGTATGTTCTTGGGAGGTAAAGCCTGGGGGGAAAAGGTGGGTCAGTGCAGGTGTGGTATGGCCTGGAATAGCGTATCTCCCTCCTCCTTTCCTGATCCTTTTCTGCTTCCACACCACCATGCCATGATCTCCTCTACAATCTTCCTCTACTGTGTTCCTCTGCCTTGGAGCCTGCCAACTATGGACTGAAACCTCTACAAACTATGAGCCAAATTAAACCTTTCCGAACCCTTTAACTTGTGGGTATAGGGTATTTTGTTCCAGGAATGAGAAACTAACTAAGACAATCATACTATACAATTATCCTACATCCTGCTTTTTAAATTTAAATATATGCGGTAGTAATCTTTCCTTATCAATATAAAAATATTGATCTCTTTTTTAAATGTTGTATTACAGTAAATCCTAAGCATATTCTATAATTTATTTATTCAATAATCTCTCTGCTGTCTGAAATGTAATAACATAGTAATAATAGAAGTCCACAGCTTTTCCTGATTGTTTTAGGGGCAATTGTCTATTCTTTTGAAAATTCATAAAGTAATTCCTTCATACTAATTATAAAAATGATTCTAGGAAGAGTACAGATCTATTAGACTAACACACCAGCAAATATTTGCAAAATCTTAGATTAGAAAAGGCCTTCTTAATAAAGACTATCCAAAACACACACACACACACACACACACACACACACATATACACACACAACTGTCAGATTTGATGACATAAAGATAAAAACTTTCTATGTAATTAGAGAAATTATTTAAATTGGCAAATAATATAAAGGATTAGTTTCTCTATTGAAAGGATTAATTTTTCTCTTATTTCTTGAAAATAACACAAAAATGTTTTTTAAAAAAGAAGAAAATTGTCAGAGGATAAAAGAAATTTTATAGAGGATAGTCCAGGTGGAAAAATTATCATATAAACTAGTCATGAAAATGCATATTTACAAACAATGGTTTATAAATTGTGGTTCAACTTGGCGAATATTTCAGGAAACAGATCACATCTAGTCCTGCCTTTCCCAAATTTTCCACAAGTGGAAGCTGCCCAGGAACAATAACTACCAACTCCCAGGGACCAGGATTTCACTGGTTTGAGATATAGCTTGCAGTTCTAAATTTTAAAAATTCTCTGCCATTCAATTAAGTAGAATTAACACATTAATAATGTGGGAATAACTCTGAAATTTGACAAGCAATGGTGTAGATTTTGGGAAGCTTCTAAGGAAAAGGAGGGTCCCATCTTCATGGTGAGTGGGAGTGTAAGTCATCATGACTTTTTCAAGAAGTAATCCAGCAGAATTTACTGAAATGTCTAAAAAATTATAAAGTACATACCTGTTGATTCAGTGTTGCCACCTTGAACAAAGTATCTTAGAGAAAGAAAAGCAGAACACTTGAACATATACATGCATATACTTGCAAGATGTTTAACACATCTTTATTTACTAGCAAACAACTAGAAGAAAACAACTGTTAAATAAAGATATTAATGAGTTTCACTTGGCATAATGTCCCCCAGCTCCATCCATGTTGTAGCAAATATTCAAAGACAGAGGAGGAAGTAGGAAGATGTAGGTCACTGGATACCAAATAGGAAATATTTAAGGAGGCACAAGTATAGGTGTTAAGGATAAACATGAGGACTAAAGTTTTAAAAATTCATTTACTATGTAGTTTTGTTAAATAAGTAGATTTTAGCTGCTCTTGTGACACAAAAAATAATAGTTTGGGGTGACAGTAGTGCTAATCTACTTCGCTATAGCAGAGATTATATGCATCCCATAACATGTTGTAAACCTCAAATATACACAATATGGTTTATTTTTAAAAGCACAAGAGGGTAAAAAAAAGGCCCTGCGATATCCAGGATATTTAATGATGAATGACATATGTGTGAGTGGGTTACTATAAAGTAAAATTCATGTTACAAAATGAAAATAACCCTTAATTAAATAAATAGTATGCTGTTTGAATGAGAAAATCAAAAGGCATAGAAAAGTAAGATAAAATCAGAAGCTGTGCCTGGTAGTATCTACTGTAATCCCCAAACTCTGGGAGGCTGAGGCAGGAGGAGGATTGTGAGTTAGAAATTAGGAACTTGTGTCAAAAAAAAAAAAAACAAAAAAAAAAACAAACCCAAAAACAAACCAACCAACCAAACACACAAGATACTGGGGAAGTAGCTCAGTGTAAAGACTTTGAGTTCAACCCCCAGTACTGAAACAAATAAATGAAACAAAATAAAACTGAAAAATGATCAAGAGATATGAAACAATTTTTCTTTAGAAAAAAGAAAATTTGTGACTAAAGTAATTTATTTTTTAATAATTAGATTTTAAAATGGACATGTGCACAGACAGAAATAGTGCTTCTCCAAAGATATATTAAAAGTCATCTAATATACTGTGAGCATATTAATAATTATAATATGCATGTATATATTTTATTGCTTATATATTTTTATGAATAATAGGCCTATATTTTATTGCTATAATTAATTACACTACCTACTACTATGATTAAAACAGCAAATGGTTAGTGGATCAATAGCACATGATAAGAACATAGAATAAAAATCCAGATTTATATGGAAACTTACTGTTTGTTGAAGTTTATATTAAAAGCCATGGGATTGATGGGGATTTTGCTTAGTCTACTTGCCATCGTGACCAGTGGAAAGGGTTAAAGGCTTAGGAGGGATAGATGGGGGCTGAGATGACCTGGAAGCCCAGTTGGGGCCAACTGTGGTACAAGTCTAAGTTTCAGAGCACAGGGACCAGAGACGTTACTGATGTGGAACTACACTTAGGAAGCCCCTGGCCATGCGTACCCCTGCAGCAGCTCTCCACTGACCCGTACATACCATGGAGTCTGGGAGGTGGGCCGTGCCAAGTTCCTGCCAAAATATGTGCTTTGAAGAGGGGCTGCCTGGATCTACAGGTGAGGTTGGCAGCTGCTTGGTGCTTTACTTTCTGAAGCCAGCAGGTACCTGAAAAATGCATGCAGGTGGACTTAGGTTTTGGACCATTGTACAGATCTGCATGGCTCTAATGGACTCTTAAGCCTGGAAGGTGAGTTTCTTCTGGGCCACGTACAGTGTCACATGTGGTATCTGTGGCACAGCTTACCAGAGACTTTGTTTTAATACAAATTTGGCTGCAGATTCAGTTCTGTTCAGTTGTGCTACATGTATTAACAAGTTAAAATTTCTGTAAGGCTGATTCATGTTTCTGTGACTTCCATGTTTTAACAAGATTCATCCAGTCCCACTTGACTTTTCAGTTCTGTTAAATGGTTTTGTGCAGCTGTGCTAAAGAGCCTCGGCCTGCATTTCTTAGCCAGTTTCAGTTCTCTGTGCCTTTGCCTGTTGACTGTAGGTGGCTAGCTGCTCAGCAGAAGCTCCACGCAGCCATTGGTTAGCTGTGCTTGCTTATTCACTGGCATCAGGGGTCCCCCTAAAATGCAGGTTGCTTACTGGTAGTCCCCAACAGGTTCCTAGTAGATATTGTACAAATGGTAGGGAGAGATAGTGAGAAACCAGAGCCTGAAGAGTAAATGTCCTTCTTGTTCAGTTTCATTCTCTCTGGGTCACTCTAGGTATGACGATGAGCCACAGTTATCACAGTGTATCATTAAATCTAAAATTACAACGGCCACACTCAGAAAAACATCTTTCTGCTCCCAAATTAGACTCTCACTGCTGGGTCTGACTAAGCTAAAAATGGCCCTCCAACTTGTAAACTACTCTACCTACCTCCGTTTTCTTCCAAAATACATCCTGCTGTGACACTAACTGAAGACAAAGATACTAAAAAGAGAGGCAATTTGTTCTGAGAAAATAAAGACACATTTGATAGACTTAATCTCCTTTCTCATTCCTAAATTGGATATTGTTTCCATGGGTTCTTTTCCAGTTTCCTCTTTCTCTTTCATCCTTGTTTCAGGACCAAAGTGGTTGAGGGAGACAGGAATTCTGCACATCAGTGGCCCAATAAGGAGTGCTTTGATGGGTAATTAACAAGAAGTTGTGACCTCCTAGCTGGGACTGGACTGGAAAGGAAGCTGGAGCGGTTCTATCCACACAGCAGTTTATTGGCTACTGCTCTGGTCAGGTCTTTTGGGACCTATCTGGCACATACTCAGAGATGATTGTAATTGATACACAATTCCCTGTGGAGGTTTGGTAATGGTGAGGGCAGACTAGTGGGCACAAAGCAAAGAACCCAACCGTGGAGTTGCCCTGGGCGCACCTAGACCAGCTCTTCCGGGGCCCTGCCTATCTGGCCATGACCAACTTTCATAAATCTCTCACTCCATTGTTTGTTGCTTTATGATCTTTTATATGGCTTGCCAACATAATTTTGTAGCTATAATTTCTTAATATTTGGTCTTGGGGTGAAGGCTATAAATCAATCTCCCTCAACCTGCCTTCTTATAGTAAATCTCAGCCTCTGGCTTGAAGAATTTCCTTCTGAGTCTTGGAAGGTGTTGCTTCTCACTTACACAAACAAGGGAAGCTGCTGCCTTGCCATTTCTCAGAGGCCTAATTCTTGCTCCTCAGGCATAGTTTTCCTGAAAACCTTTATTTTCTACCTGAATTTCTTACTGTAGTATTTTTAGTTTCTAAGCCTTTATTTTTCCATCTTTGCTGTATGGATTTCCTCTTTCTTCACCTTTTCTAATAGTTCCTATTTGCTTGTACAGATCTCACCATCAAAATGTACTTAACCCTTCTCTTCCCACCCTTCTTGGTCAGTTGGTCTCTTTGCTCAAGGTCTTCCTCACCTCCTCTCACTTGAGAAATCCTTTCCCTTTTCTAGGGCTCAGCAGACTCCTTCTTTACTACAAAAACATGAGCTTCTCCAGCTGCCATCAGTGTCCTTTTATGGCATTAGAGCTCTTCAAAATATCCATCCCTTCCATGAAGCCTTTGAGGATTACACTCCTCTCTGTTGCTGAGGTAACTTCCCCTGAAGCACTTGAGGTTGTGAGGTCTCTGGGCAGAGGTCCTGGTCTCATCTACTATTGTCCAAGCTGTCCAAGACCTCATGGCTTCAGTGCCCAGGTTTCTTGGGGCTCCCTTTCCAAGGTGCTGCTAAGCACCAGGTACTTCACAAGGCTTTAGAAAAAGGCACATATGGACCATAAGAATTTTCCTAATTAAAACTGTTTTTTCTTTTCAGCATCTGGGGTTATAGTATGGTGGTAGAGCATGTACTGATTATAAGCAGTGGTCTGGGTTCAGTTTCAATCACTAAATGACCAAAAAACAATTCTCTCTACAATATTTAATATTGGATTGTTCAGTAATGGAGAATTACTTAAAAAGTGAGTGAATAGTCATGTGGAATAGAAAAGCCTCCGATGTCTCTCTGTGCTGGGCTTTGCAGTGACTCTGCCTGACCATGTGGTGTGTTCCATGTGAATGGGGGACTGTTTGGGGGCCCATAGTGATGGGGAGGCAATGGAGAGATGGGGGCTATGGAGAGGTCTGTCTCAAATGCACACAAACTCTCCACAAACAGGGAGATAGGACAACTTTGTCCTTTCCATAAAATAAAACTGTTTCTTGAAGAGGACCTCAAGGGATATTTGAAAGGGACAGACTGACCAGTAGTAAGCAGAGTACATGGGCAACAAATGCCATGGAAGTAAAGTTCTCTACAGGGAAGTCGAGAGTAGTCTGAAAGTGATCTGGAAATTGATCAAGGAGGAGCTGGCTGGTGAACTGAGCCTTGTAAGGCAGGAGAGAATGTGTAGTGAAAAAAAAAAAAAGATGAAGTTAACACCTGTGTAAAAGGCAAGCTCCTAGGCCCTGCCCTGAAGATCAAAAAAGAAGTGTGAAGTCAGCCCAGACACCAAAATCCACTAAATCTCAGGATCCAGTATTGAGATGGCTCTTAATCTGTGTGCATCACAAAAACCGGAGGTCAGCTCCAGCTAACTTGGTTTAGTTGAAATACTTGAATTAGAGCCAGATATGTACATTTGAATACCTCTGGGGGGTTAGGCTGGTACAGGCAATGAGGGAAATTGATTAAATAAGTCAAATGGAAAACTGTATCTTCCAATTGCTAATAAGACAGTGACTAATAATAAATATCTCCAATGCCTGCTTTGGAGGAATATGTGCTTTGGTCACTGAGTTTTCTAATTCTAACTGAAGGCCGAACTCTGGCTCCTCAAATTTCTAAATGGTACGTTAAAATACCATAAGTATCACATAATTCCATGAGCTGGCAATCAAAGTGGGGAAAATCAAATCTTAAGTATTTGTACTTGAATGTGTTGAAATTGTATTTTTTCTGACAACAAAAATGAAACAAACAAACAAACAACCCAGAAACCTTTGCAGAAAAGAGGGTGTGTGAAAAAAAGAGGGCTTCAAGAAGATTCAGGTGGCTGCTGCAAACCTTTAGGACAAATCAGAGAAAGGATCTTAGGGAGAAGATCCCAGGAGACTGTTGTACTTGTGCAATGGGAAATGAGAAGAGAGTAAGAAGTAATTCAGGATGCAAGAATTCATAAATTCTGATTGGCTCTAGAAGGAAAAGGGAACAAGGAGTCCTCCAGGTCCTTCTATGTTTAAATATATAGTATCTCCAAATGCTCTTTCCTTTAAGATATACATATGTCTTGGCTTCATTCATTCCACAGAAATCATAACTTAGGTTGTATTTGGACTAATTCCTGCTTAATAATTTAGAGAAAGTCACTATTTTAGGGAAGAAAAAGCAATGACAAAATATTTTATAATATCTATAATAAATGCAAAGAAATCGATACAAACAAAGCTTGGCTTTAGCAAACTGTACATTACATAAATATCTTCTTTATACTATAACAGTCAACTTTATTTTCACATAAAGCCTTCTGTAATTTTATTACATCTAGTTTTTCTTTATAACTTTTAAAAAAGTGCCTTTTAGATTTACAGCTTGTGCTTCTAAAGCGAAAGTTAGAACATCATGCCCAAAAGAAGAAGAAAAAAAGTACAAAGAAAGTTGCCATATAAGCTCTTAAAAATTGTATGTTACAAGGTTCTAAAATCTCTTCAGCACTGATTGGATGGTGGATTGTATTACACTAACATGGCGCTCGGGAGGGTTGTTTCTTGGGTGGATGGAGCAGCACCACGGGAAAGCTGCCCAGATGGTCTACTCAAGTCCTTGGCTATGTATTGATGGGTCAAAGGCCCAGAATTCACAAGTCCAGGGTAACTTTGGGTGTCCTTACCCAATCTGCGTAGGCTCAGACTCTCCAACAAAATTTCTTCTAGACCTTCTGTATAGTTCTCTCGTCGTGTTTCATCTATATCAGAAACCGTGACTTGCACTCCAGGATATGGAGGAGAGAAAGCTGCCTTGTCAAGGGCTTCTGCCAAGACGAAGGTCCTCTTCGATAGCTGGCGACTGCTTCTGGGCTCCTCCTCCTCATGCTACCAGCACTTTGGCAAATTGCATCTGCTTGGTTCAGAGTGGAGGAGGGCCGTTTGTGTATCTGAGCATGGGGTGGAATGATCGGGCAAAATTGTTGGAAAGGGCACAACTGTAGTCTTCTTCTGACATTGGTACAAGGCAGGCGAGCCCGATGAGGAGCAGCAGGAGAAGCTGAAGGGGAAGAGCTGCCCGGAGGACCCGGAACAGGAAGGCTCGGCCTGACCGAGCCGGCCGCCGCTCAGAAAGGGAGGAATCGGAGCCACCTTTTGTGGACCTGAGAAAAGAAGCCACAAAAATAATTCAAATACAGGAGAGATGTTACTTTTTGCTTCTGTACCTTCCTGGAAGCCAAAGGGCTATGCAAAACACAACCCAACTTGACAATGAGTCTTCTTCACTATGTCCAAGTCAACCCACACCCCAACCAAAGAAAGAGCTGTTGGAAACTGCACTGAAGTCAACCAAAGGTGAGTAATTGGGTTTGAATTCCACTCTTTCTTCTCTTAATTTAGTAAAACCTTTTCCATCAACAAGGTAACTGTTATGCACATTTTACTAGCATACATTAGGTAGATCTGGGCTAATTAAAATGTAGATGTTTGATTCAGTTTATTTTAAAGGCTATCAGGAACACTGTTGGGCAATATGTGTTATCATTGTACCAAGCATCCTGTCTAGCCTTCCTAGATATGCCCAAATCCATACAGCAAGGATTCAAACAGTCCTAGTCACTTTTCAAAGACCCATGAAAGCTTACTTTATTTTAGAGCATACCCTGGTTTCATCTTGCACTGAACCAGCATCTGACCCTGACATTAGTGGGTTCCAAAGCTGTATGAACAAGAAATAGCAAAGAAGTCCATCCACTGAACACTGCTGGGGGATTCTAGGCAGGTCCTGTCACTAAATCTGTGGCTTTGGGAAACTAACGGTACTTGTCTGAAGAGGAAAATTGTCATCTTGAAGGCTTTTTCTAGACTCAAAATTCCAAGTTTTCCTATCTCACTTTTATCTTTCTTTTAAACTGCATATTAGAGAAAATATCAGTATTCATAAGAAAGAGGCCTGAGAAAATTGAAGTAGGTTCTGTGTTGGGTGCTACTGATTTCTTTTGGAAGCAGTCATTTTTTTTTTTCATACTACTGGAAAAGTGGAAGACAGGAACCTTACTCACAAGTGCTAACATATCTGCATAACATTACATAAGTGAAAAGAATAGCTACACCAAGAAGACCCGGTATGAATTTCTTAATGGTTTTAATGTCACCAGGAGAAAGGACATTGACTGTGAGATGTGAGGAAAATATGGTCATTTAAAAATTATACAGGTGACTCTGTAGATTTGGCTTCTGAGAAACCTCTATTGTTTGTAGCTCCTTTATTAGCTGTTAATTTCTGAAGACAGATTACAGTGGTATCAGTGGTGGCGGGAGGGATGTAGTACAATGCCTAAAAAAATATCCCCTTAAAAAGGGCCACAAAGGAATTATTTAAAACTCCTTTTTTAAACCATAGAGAAACATGACCAACTAGTCCTCCAGAAGTCTCAACCCTGTACTACATGGTATTTATAGCACATTTCTTGGAGTCTAAAGAAAAAAATCAAAACAAAATCACCACCTTTAAATTAAAACCATACTGTTTTATCTGAGGTCCACAACAGTATAATCTTCAACAACTCATTTTAATTCTAAGTGCCAACTTCTTTATCAACCTCTTCAAATTAGGCTAGATGGTCTTCTGACTTTTCAGTCTCACATTTTACATGTTTTCCAACTTATAGTAATTTGTCCATGTAAACAGTCTCACAAGAAGGGTCACAAGGATTCAATCACCACCTAGTGGCCAAATTGCTCAACTGCCCTTGTGCTAAGCCCAGTGAGTTATTCCTAATGGGCCACATGGGGGGAGGGGAAATGTATATTTTGTGGAAATATAATGAACTATGAAAGAGATCTGTTGTACCTTTCTAATGGAAGGGGAAAAATAGAAACTTCTCAAGTTATCTAATTATGAAATATACATGTTGAGATGGGACCTTAGAGAGATCTAATCCGTTTCCTAATTTTGTAGCTAAGTAGCTTAGGACAGTTAACATTTATTCTTCAGATTGCTAGGCAACACTCTAAGCATTTATCTCAGGTTCTCTCATTTAATCCCCACAACAGACCTCTGATCTGTGTGCTTATTAGCTTCATTTCATACTAGATGAAAAAGAGGCTCAGAGAATCAAGGAACTTGCCTAGCAAATGGCAGAATTTAAGATTTCAAACCTGGGACTTTAACTCCTAGAATTTGAGATTTAGTGCTAGCTAAATTATTTGCCTGAAATCCTAGAAACAGAGGGAGATCTTTATCTAGAACTCAGATCTCCAAAAACCCTGCCTGCATACCGTACTCTTGACTTTTCCATGATGTGTGGCTGATGATACAAATGATAGTCATGCTGGTCATATTGATGACATAGGTACTTTACTTGTAGAAGCAAAGAAGAAAATATGTGCATCCTTCAATATTGGGAGTGGTTTTCTTGTATCTAAAATAAATACCTCCAGCCACAAGCCTCACAGTATCACAATGATCATCAAATCACTGTATCAGACACACAGACATGATATTTTCAGGCCATTGCACAATCACAGGAACTAAGTAGTCTCTCTAGCCTTCTGGTTTTTTATTTGCAAAGAAGGAGGATACCTTAATATCCTAAAATCATTTTTCTCTTGCAGTCTTTGATTCAATGATTTGCTTCAGTGAAACGAGAAGGGTGGGATAGGCTACCTACAAACTGTGGATTCAGGTTTTCTTCAGCATATCCTTCAGTGAATGTGAAAATATGCCTTGGTAAGCAACGCTCACCACCTGTCTCTGGATGAGTTATAACAGAATGACAGAAGAGAACTCCACATTTCCTCATACCAGTCTGACTCATTTTCACTGAGACATTGAAAGACTTTAGTAATGAGAAGATGTACACATATAAGTGACAATGTAACCCAATGGAGCCAAATAGCCCCTCTTTGTCAATTATTAGTCTCTGAGAAATTAGGTTAAAGATCAAGATCAAAACAAAGGCTGCACAGTGCTCAGTTTTTTCTTGGGAAGAACTAGACAGGTCCCCATTGTTTGGAATAGGGATTCACATGTTACAGAGTCTTTCAAAGGACATGGCACATTTAACAGCATCAGAGCATTCTTTATTAAAATTTAATTGGTGCATGGTTTCTACCACTGAAGAGTGCCAACCTAGGGAGAAATAATGGGGTGAGATAGGGACAAAGAGAACACACAGTACTTAGTGACTGTTCACGCAGTTGGCTGCTCTTAAAAATGTCCAGTCTACCTACTGGAATAAACACTCACCCATTGGAGTAACTACCAGAGTTTCAACATGCCCAGATTTGCCTCTTCTTCAGGATGGCTCTGTTTCAGGAAGTTAATGATCTCAAAGTAAAATGGTACTCTTAATATTTATCTGTTGAATTAAAATCACCTGTTTCAAGGGTCTTGAGAAATTCAACAGGGGAAAGAACAAAGGTAATGTGTTGACTAGTTCTTGGTCATTCTCCACTGGCCACAAATACATGCCAATTCAGAATGTGTACAGTTTCTCAAGGAACTTCATCAATGGAGATATCTCAGGCATCCAGGAAAACACAAACAAATATTTCCTTATTTTTCTCATTCCTCTAACTCTTCCTAATTTCTGGGCAAATAATTGCCAGATTTGTTGCCCAGGAGTGTCACCGTCCCAAATTAAGAACACATGGCATGTATGTAACAACATACCATGCAAAAGAAACACGTATGGCAAAGACATGGGAGAAATCTGAAATACAGCATGACTCACTTTGAATTCTACATATTCTAGGAAAACATGAGTTAACTGTGCACATAGCATTTAAAGCCAAACTTGAAAATCATTTAGTTACTTGTTAGCCAACATTGGCAGTAAAGTAGTAGTGTTGTTCAAAAATTTATTGTTCAAAAGTAATTTAGACTGCCTAAGATCTTGTCACCTGCTCTCATGGTCTTTGAAAGGCCAGTGTTTCCTGGATTGATGGCTCAGAAGACAAGTTTTTAGAATCAGTTTAGAACTCAAGTCTTCTATTCCAAATCAAATATGCTCGCTGGCACTATACTACTTTGGGTAGCCTGTGGTCCTGTTATTTGAGTTCTCCTATCCATCTACAGTTCTGCAGTAGAGTGGTGTAATTAACAAGGTAGAACACACCTGAAATCTTGTCTTTGATCTTCAGGGTCCTTTTCTATAAAGGGAGGAATGTAGCCAGCTTGGAGGATGGTAAATGAGGTAACATATACACAGTGTTTTGCATGGTGCTTACAACCCATTAAGCACTGAATAAATGTCAGCCACTTGTCATTATTAACTATATAATTATATGAGGAGTGTGCTGACTTCTGTCCACAGGGGTTGGTTGGCTTCAGCCCCTTTTCCCAGGGAAGTGTTCCTGTTTTACTAGAAGTGTTTTCAAAGATGTGGCAAATTTCCTAAACTGCCTGACTTAATTCCCTAGAAACCCTGGGAAGGCCTTCCTCGAAATAGCAGGAGGGGTTCACTGGAGCCTTAGCCTGCTGCTGCCTCAGGGCAGGTGGGCAGTCTGCCTTTCAGGGGAACTGCTCTGTGCCCGGGCTTGCTGAATGCCTGGAATAAATAGGTCCCTAGGAAGAGTCTGACAGAAAAGATTTGAAAACAAATTCCACAAGACCCTGAATAGCATTTACTGGAGTCTTTAGCATACATGAAAAAAGCCTGCTGACTTGCTTAAATATATTTGACTACTTCGAATGGATTTTAAAATGAAGCCTTTGCTCCTTCCTTCAGTGGTTCAGCCCTCTCATTCCATCTTAATTCTCTCTGCAGAAACTGCCAAAGGCTAACAGTGTCCAGGGAAATTCTGCAGTTTAAGATTCTCAGCTTTAGAATGAAGTTATCCTTCCCTCTATCCAGACTACAGAGAAATTCTTTTTCTTACTGAAAATTACAGTGAATCTTCCCATTTGGCACATTCAAGTCATTTCTTCAAGTAAAGTTTGAAGCGTTCTTGTTGGCAGGAATGGAAAATTTTAAGGCAAATGTAGGAAAAAAAGAACCACAAGCACCGCTTTGAAAGCATGCTTCTAAAATAGGTCTAATCACAAGTAAAAAATAATGTTACGTATTATGAATGTGTGTGTAGATTTTTTTAATTTGTTATAATTTTAGAAAGTTCTAGGAAGCACTTTGTAATCAATTTAGGGAATCTGAGTTCTGATACATTACAAATCCTTTAATGAAAGCAGATTATATTAATTTGGTAGGGCTCAATGTTCACTAACTCCTGTCCTCAATCCGTATGTAACTTGGTAATTAAATAATGATGTAGAATTGCCACCACCAAATCAAACTGAGGTATGTAATAGGCTAGTTTATTATTAATATCTGACTTTAAACAACAGAAAATATGTAAGTAAGCTCTCCCTTTGAACTAGTACCCTACTTTTTCCAACTCAGCCTCTTTCCTTTCTCAAAGAAACTTCTGGGTCTAGAATGTTCTCCTCACAGATCTCAGAGGGCAACATTCTAAATTTCTGTGCTTTTGCAGTAACCTTTCAGATTTGCTGGACCAGTGCAAGATCAAACACAAGCTGTCTCAAGTCACAGTGTAAAGGGACACGGTGACAGCTTTGGATAGCGACTAAAGTTCATTCTCCCCCCAGGAGCTTTGGCATTTTATTGTCAGGGTTGAGTGCACCCAGCCCAAGGTGCCAAGGAGTTATGAAACCCAAGAATGTTCAACCACAACCCGCCTGCCAAGGTGTTTGATGAAGTTTGCCATTCAGGTAAAGATTATTTATATTCCATCCCCTCCTGAGCAAAGAAGTAAACCTTGTGCGAAACACTCAGAAAGGTGTTAATCAACAGTGCTGGACAGAGCAGAGCTGAAAAGCGCCTTGTGGATGTCACAGTGAGAATGCGGCTGCCCAGCTGCAAAGCCCTGTTAGGAAGGAAGCATGTGGAAACCCCAAAAATGATGCCTTTAAGATTTTCACAAGTTCTGCGGGGCTGGCTTCAGCTAACTGGGGAAAAAGCTAGATGCCATCTCTGGGAACTGCGAGATGATGGCTACTGGTGTTGCCTAAGAGCATAGCAGCCTGTCCTCTTCTCATCACCAGGGTTTATATTAACCAAAGACTTGTTCTCCGGTTTCCTCATAGAACACTGTGGAGACAGTCTTCATCTCTGCTCATGGCACACCAGCAATTTGGGAGTTAGAAAAGGGATTATACAACACAGTGACTTGTCTATGGTGACCAGTTGTCTTCTTGTAGGAGTTAAGTAGACTACAGAGCGGCAACATATGTCCATCATTACCTCCCAACCTCCCAGAGTCCCTGGAAGTTTTGTTTTCACTCAATATTTCATTATTTCTATTTGTTAAGGACAGAAAACAAAAACAAAAACAAAATAAAAAAAAACTTACACAATTGTCTTCGAACCAAAAAGAAAGAAAGAAAGAAAAAAAAACCCCTCTTAAATGGAGGCTTAAAATCAGAAAGCATATCAAAATACATTCTGCATTACTTCAGCTGAGTGAGAATTACTCAATAGAATAGCCAGTCCCTTCAGCACACAGCTGGGGAACTAAAATCATTACTCAGGGTTGTTTACAGTTCTACATTTCCTCATCCCCGCCCTCCTTCCAGGAATTTAGAGCCCTGCTCAGCAGCAGTAAGTTTCCAGAGAGTCAGATATTTTCACAGTGAACTGCTTGGGATTAGAATGAAAAACCAGCTTCAAGGGTAGTATTTTTCACTTTAAAATGAAACTTTTCTGGGGAAACATGAACTGATTAGTGGAAGGAAAAGGGAGCACAGACATTCACATCAACAACAGAGAAGGCAAAGCACTGCTAACTGCAGAAATGAGGGGTCTCAGAGGCAAGGTGTGGAGCACAGAGCGCAGCGGGGAGGAGGCCCTCTGGAGCTCACTGGGCAGGGCACGGACTGCTCTTGGGTCTGGAGTTAAAGAGCTTGCCCGGAGTGAGGAAGGTGAGTGGCTGAGTGTGCAGGCTGAAGAGAAGTTTTCAGGCAAGCGGAAGAGAGAAGGTGCTTATAAATTTTAAATGAGGAACAACCAATTAGAACTTGGCATTTTGAGAATCCAAAACCCACAATCTGGATAAAACAGGAAGATAAAATAAAAAGCTGGGGATGTTAGTATATTTTATGCAGATTTGTGGGTTCTGTGAATGGTAAAATAATTCATTGATCGATTACCTGTCTCATTGTAAACTCTAGAAAGAAAGAGGATGATAAAAGTCTGCCATGAATCACATGGTGGTTGTGCTGTACTGAATCTTTACAGGCACACAGATTGACCTTCAATGAAAAAGACTGAATGAGCTATGTGCAGTTAAACAAAATTTTGGTTTGGTCTAAATATTTTATTTTCTGAGATTTATTTATGTTTTCCATTTAGAAACATCTTTTCCAATTGGCTAGGAAAGAGTGTGGGTTGTAATGCGTAATTTCACAACTACCCTGAGGCAGACCAGATGCAGGTCTACCTAAATCATGGACAATTTTCATCATCCTCTTGGGGTTCTAGAACAGTGTGGAAACCAGGAGAACAAGGTACCTGCTATTTGGACTGCTGACAGAGGGTCCAGGCTGTGAGACACTACATTTGCCTCGTGGCTGTTTGCAATGAACAGGGGTAAAGAAAGAAGAATGTTCAGTCCAGGCAAATAAAGACAAGCTACTGATGAAAATTAAACTAAAAGTGTAGCAAAGGAAAAACAAATCAAATGAAATGATCAGTATCCACAAATCAAGGAAACTGGCTTTTCTTTTACTAGAGAAGCAAATAAATTCACATTTACGTTATTAATGACAAAGTGTGACCCCAGAGTCCACACAACAATGGACATAGTTTCGCCACTTTCCATGGTAAAGACATGAATGACTCTATGCTACTCAAGTGACTCTGGGTATATACTGGTAAAATTCACTTTACTCGTTTTTTTTTATGTTTTGGAACACCAAAGCAATACTAAAATTTTTGGTAGCAATGTAAGCTCGTTATTTTGCAGGAAGAAGCCCAACAAATTACACTCAAATTAAAATTTGGATAGAAAAGCCAGTGTTCCTTCACATTCTTAAACTAGGATCTATAGGAAACTAGTGAATGTAGTAAAAAACAATCCTAAAAAGGATAATACATTTGTCAGCATAGAACATAAGTGTTTATAACAAAAATGTACAAATGAAATCATTACTTCTAAAAACTAAAGAAAAACAGAATGACTAAAATCACAGAGCCAGACCAAAAAAAATAACAAAACAAAACAAAAACCAAGCTTCTAATTACACAGAGAAACCAAGGTATAGAGGGTAGCAGGGCCAGATTGGTCTTTGCGTCCTCACTATGTGGCCCTGAAGCAGCCCTGTCATCAGCCTTGTGGTCTGGGTGGGTCAGCTTGAGTTGGTGCCACATTAGGGCCCCGAACCTTCAAGACCACTATTCAGAAGCCTCTTTGCTTGAGGATCAACAGAACCTCCATATGTCTCATCCGTGCAGTGGACTCATGGGACTAATGGTCTGTCCACTTCTGGCCCAGGCACTTCTGGATGTGGTAAGCCATCTTTGTTAGGTGGACCTGGGGTGGTGGTTTGAAGGAAGGAGCCACCAAAGGGACACATGAGCAGCATTCTTGACATGGCCATGCGAGCAAGTAAAATAATTTTGCTTCCCACATACCAGCCACACACTGGGCCCTGGTTCTTTTAAAAAGCAGAATTGCTCTTGTGCATTCCTGAGCGCATGCTGGAAGGCCACACGGTGTGGGGCTGAGGGAGCAGCTCTACAATGGTGACAGCCCTCTCCTGCCTGGGGACTCCTGTTCTGAACCTGTGGACTGTGTGGTAGTAACACACAGTGTTACTCCCTAGTATTTGTGCCCGTGGGCCACCTGAAAATGACCAGTGCAAAGTTACCGGTTTCTGTTTGTTTGGGGTGCTTCTTCCTGATGTAGGACTCACAGATCCTGAGGTGTCCAGTTCATCAGCAGAAGACCAGGAAGACAAATCCTATGGAAGAAAAAGATTCTTCTAACAACTCCATGTCCCAGAGCTGTGGGAGGTCTCTATACACAATGTATTTCCCACCCCACCCCATCATCTGTCCATGCTCCGCATACAAATTAGATCGTTGGGGAAAACAGAATCAGACAGCTGAGAACAGCAGCTAATTCTTGTAATGAGTTAATATTTCCTGGCTATGAGTTTGGTACTTTGGAAAATATAGCTATAGATTTTTTACTGAGCCTTTATTATTTCTTGGTGATGTGGATGTGAATGATAGGTGATTGGGAGGTATTGAGAACTGTCTTATAGCTGTAGGTCCCCAAGACAAGAGATAAACCAATTTGTCTATGTTAGAAACAAATGGTAGCCATTTATTAGTCTGTCTTGTAGAATAAGAAGAACTGTGTTATTTCTGATACTGCTGCTGTTCAGAGTTGATGATTCCATTACATACTTACAAGAGGACAAAGCACTGTGTGTTCCTGACAGTATTTCACAACTGAATGTCTGAAATCTTAGCATTGCTGGGTTTGCAAAATCAACAATACTATCATAATATGGTGGATTTAAGAAAAACTATAAGAAACAAATGAGCAGAGGACTATTTTCTATGGAGTAATTACTATATAATACATATAGGGAGAATGCATGTTTTATTCTCTTTGAATTACAAAACTTATCCACAGTGTTTGGTTTGCTCCAACATGACTGCATAACTGAAAATGTGTGAGTTCTTCAATAGGGTGAAACAAAATGCCACAGCAATGATAGCAATAGCACTGGCAGCAACAATTACAAGAGATCTTCTGAATTTAATAGAATTAAAAGCAATGTCCTGTTATAGAGTCTTATGCATCTGCTGCTTTCATTTTGAGAGGAGACTTAGAGGAGTGGGGATGCAGAGTGGACACTCTATTCTGACAAATGCTGCATTAGAAGGCTTTGGAGAAGCAGTGCTTCCCACTCCTGTAAGAAATGAAACACCGTGGTGTCTGGTGAGGACTTACCTGCTGACTGCTCGACATGTCCAATAACTTCTCCAGGTCCTTGATATGACGACTGACCTCCTTCAAGAGAAGTTTCAGCCGGTTTCCAATGACATGAACTTTTTCTTTGGCTTCCAAACAGTCAGTGCCTTCAGCATTGACCAAGAGTTGGCAAGACATGTCTTGCAGTGAGGTCACTTTGAGTTGAGACTCCAACAGCTCACACCTCATTTGCTATGTATGTAAGAGGAAAAGTTTTTTTCTGAGTTCTAATGGACAATGTTCCCAAAGTGGGGGAATTGCAGCCGAGCATCAGAATGTTGTGTGCACACTCAAAATGATGCTGTGGCCTGGCCAGGAATGGGGAGCTATGTTCTTTCCTGATCTCAGTCAAAAAAGAAAAGGAAAAACAGACACGAACCAAAACAAACAAACAAACAAAACCAACCCCCCTCCCCAAATTCTGCAAGACTTCTGAACTTCTCTGATCTCAGTTTTTTCATTGGATGCTTGGTTCACAGTGCTGTCCTGTTTACTGTCGGTAATGGTAGTATTTGTGAATGGGTACTTAGAATATAAAGTATTGCACAAATGAGACATAAGATCATTTTTTAAATAGAAAAATAAAACATTAAATTCCAAATACAGCAAACCTCAGGTATGTCTAGGTGTGCTCTGATATAGCATTTATATTGAATGCTTCATCATTCATAGCTTAATACCAGGAGACAAATTTGAGTAAAAATACAGTTACACAGTTATTTTCCCTTGGCTTCTAAGACACTTCTGTTACTGAATTAAAAGCAGCCAATTTTGTAGTTTAGGTTAGTGACTCTTAAAGGTTAAGACATAACATTTTAAAAATACAGAAATCTACAAAATTCAAAGCACTTTCTCCTAATGGAACCCAAATATGCTTATCATCTATAAAAATCACTTAAATACATTAAACTTTATATTATCAAGGTCCTTGCATAAAAACCTAAGCAGTAAATTTCCATTTGAATGCGGTCCTAGAAACAGTTTCTTACTTCTTTCTTTCCTTTCCTTCCCCCCTCCCCTGTCCCCAGTATTGAGATACCTGGCTCTTTTTTATTTTATTATTATTATTGTTATTATTATCATCTAAATTTTAAGACAGGGACTCACTAAGTCACTAAACTCTTTATGCTCGGCATGAATTTGTAATCCTTCTGCCTCAGTTTCCCAAGTGCTAGGATTACAGATATGCAACTATGCCCGGCAGTTTCTCGCTTCTTGAGAAGAGGTGTATTTTGGTGTTGTTAGATGATGAAAATAAAGTAACTTATTGTGTTTCCTCTTTTGTTTTTCTTTCAGAAAATTTGGGGCAAAAGTTAATATTTCAGATGGTATATCTAATTTCTCTAACAAAGACAACTGTCTGTAGTTTAGTACCTACTAAATACTATATTTTAGGGACATAGATATAATACATAAATTAAAAATAGGTACATCCTAAAATTGAAAATAAGCACATTTTAAAAAATTTGCCTTACCAAACACAAGCTAATTGAGATTAAGGACGTCTAACTTTAGTACGACTAAGCAATGGTTGTTTTCAACTTGCTTCACAATCACTGAAACCCGTAAGAATTAAGTTAGAGACTTACATTGGAATGTAAGTTAACAGCATAATTTAGACACATTGAAACAAAAGTAAAAATATCCACTCCTCTGAAAGTAGCTAGACTGTCCAGACTCTTACCGTCAGCTGCTTGTGATAATCTTGGAGTATCTCTGCATCAAGGTGAGAATCAAAGGGGATAATTTCATTTTTTCTTCTGTCAATATTCTCCAGCATAAGCAGTAAACCATGGCTCATTTCATGGAAATCCTACAAAAGTTCATAAAGCATAAAATAACCATGCATAATAAATTTTCTAGAGTACCTTTCCATTCTTTTCAGTTGCTACCACTGGCAAACATATGTGGATGCTAAGATCTGACACATGATTCCTCTCAGGAAGTCTTTAGTGCTGTTGTAGGTATCTGACCAAGAGTTTAATTTCTTACCAAAAACATCTTATTTATTACTCAGGGGAGGGGCAGATATTTAGATACAAAGTTGGTATCAAAATACTTAATTTCCAAAAAGAAGGGTAATGCTGAGAGTCTGGAAATATTTGACTCTACTCTTGTCTTTTCTCTGCATATTCAAATTTCCCTGACTTCTAAGGGTTGGGTCCAGTCCTGTACACCTTTCATTCATTCACTTGTTCATTTATTCAACACAGATGAGGTGTGATCAAATATGGTGAATGTTTAAATTTTAAAAAATTACAGTACAAGACACGTTGTATTGTCACTAATCTCCCACAAAATATTCTCTCTTGCTTCAAATACACTTATCCCATCATTCTCGTCACTTTCTGCCACCATTCTGGGAGTCCTCTTTTGTAAGTGTGTTCATTTGTGAGCCCCTGACTGCCCTGATGCCCTGAATCAACTCAAAACATTTACCTTTCACTATCATTTTGATTTTAGGGAAAAGCCAAAGGTCTCATGGTACCAGATCCAGTAAATAAGGTGGGTGAGAGCACATCATAATGTTTTTATTTGACGGAAATCACTATAAGTGTTTTAGATCAATTCAGGACATCAAGATAGGCATGACATCACAGCTACCGACACTCACAAATGAGGACTCCCAGAAGTACATTGGAAAGTGGCAAAAATGATGGGATCAGTGTTGGAAATAAGGAGACGGAAGAGGGGGCTTAATGGCAATACTCTAAAATATTAAACATACATCATATTTTTAATCACACCTTGGAGTTACTGAAGGTCTCCTGTGGGCAAGACACTGTGGAAGGAGTGGGCATAATGGGGAAAAAACAGCATAAGTACAGCTTCCAAATCCTTCATTGCCCCATTGAAATTAGGATAGGACTCAAACTCCTGGCCAGGACCTAAAGTGCTCTGTGTGATCCGGTTCCAGATCCGTCCCAGGCCTGATCACTTCCTATCTCACTGACTACATCTTCACCATACTGGATTTTTTTTGTCCTGACGGCATTGTATTCTTTTCTTTTTCTGAAACATTCCATTCGTTGTAGCCTTTTCATAGCAACATCCTTCCAGTGGCAGCTCAGAGATGCATAGAACTCCCCTGACCACCCTTCCAAAGTGGCCGTTCTCAACTGCTGCACAGGACCTGTGTCATTAGGTATCTTGATTAACTATTTCCTTCAATTTTACTTATTTTGTCTATCTGGCACATGGTGGAAACAGCAAATAATTGTGGAAGGAATGGATGGATAAAAATGTGTAATGCTTACTTTGATGTTCAAGAAATATCTATGTGCTCTGTAAATATGTGTTGAATGAATGAATGAATGAGTCAAAAAAGGAATAGCAGGGCTGAGACAAATGTGGGGAGTAGTCTTTTTTTTTAAAAAAAAGCTGGACAGATGATGAGATATAGAGTCTTTGAATTCTATTTAGATGTACAGATTCTCCAGGAAAATGAAAAGTTCAGGAAAATAGTTAATCTCACTCCGATATTCTTTTGGAGAAACAACTGTTTTCCTCAAGTAACAGTGACAGCATTTGGCTCCAAGGGACCACCTGCCCAAAGCCCCACTGACCTGGCACTGCATAAGTGCATCCTGTAGCAGGCCTCGCCAGTCCTCCAGTAACGAGCACACCCGATCCCAGCGCCCATTCATCTGGGACAGGCGATCGCGCAGGTCCTGGCTCTCCTCACTGCCAGCCTGAGTGAACTCCGAGCTGCAGAGGTTGATGGAGAGGATGATGGCTTTGCGGTGATCCGCTGCTTTCTGGAGCTCCTAAAAAAAGAAAGGGGGACAATTTAACAGAGGCAATAATGAGAAAAAAAATCTGTTAAAAAGGTACTGTAAGACCCTTGAAAGTGTTCCACTCAAATGAAAAGATCCTAATTAAAACTGGTCCTAATAGGATGGGTAAGCAAGAGATAATGGGTAAACCTCACTGACACTGATGCTGTGATGAGAAGAAATCGGTCTGGTAACACTTGATAACTTAGGAAAATATAGTGTAGAACAAAACAAGTCCAAACAGGGGCCGGGGATAGCTCAGTGGCACAGGGCCTGCCTGGCAAGCGCAAGGGTATGAGTCCAATTCCCGGAAAAAGTCCAAGCAGAATGATATGTTTAACACAATTGCATTAATACATGTGCATACACACACAAAAAAATCACATTTTTCAAGAAAACATGGGAACCATTACATATTTCAGAATGGCTGACACATCTCTGAGGAAAGGGAATTAAAAATCAAGGAGGGGTGGAATAAATAAATGGAAAATAAATAAAGCAGGAAGAAAGATGAGAGCTAAGGTATCTGGTTAACACAGCCCCTTGCACAGCCGTTCAATCACAATGCAACACAAACCTTGTTCCAGTAGCTTTGAGTAGAAGAACACCTGCTTTTAGTTTTCTCATATAGTAATACTAATTTATTAGACCAGTGGTATGCTAAGTTGTGTGAGTAAGTAAGAAGTGGTGAATTTAAAGAGGCAGATTCCAGGCCCTGAGGCTCCAGTGCTCTTAATCTGTGACACAGTGGTCCACAGGCTGAGGACACTGTCTCATCACAGGACACATACTAGTATGAGGAAGAGAATGAGTTGGGCATTTCATGAGCTAATCAGTTTAGCTTGATTTCACTATCAAAGCAGGTGGCTAACTTTTAGTTCTGTAGATTTCCTGTGTTCATCACTTAAATCCAAGAACTTGGGCACATAATTGTATATTAATTTTTGAGTGTTTTGTAATATTTAAATATACACAGATCAAGATGGGGTAAGTAGTACTAGAAATCATATTTATCGAGGCTGTACTTTCTTATAATTTCTCCTTGGTTCAGGTATGTTCCCAACTTGAATTAAATTTTCACTTTTCAATGGGTTCTTAACATGCTGTGCTATAAATTCAACCACAAACACAATAGGAGACCAAGAGATACTGTAGAAAGTAGTTGGTTATTCCACAAATTTATTCACAGAGAATGCAGACAGGAAGCACCAAGAACAGGGCAGAGGAGGCAGCTTTTCCTTACCATACAGACTGACTTCCAAGGTCTTACTTTGCTGCCCTCATCCTGCTGAGCTGTCAGATTCTGCCCTGCACTTGTTTTAGCAGTTTTTCAAGAATTTGATTATAAATCAAGGCTGCCAACTGATTTACAGACTCTACAGAAAAAATGCATTCTATTATGAATATTGTATAAATTGTAACTCCCTTTTGGCACCTTGTGCAAAAAATTCATGGAGTCGGTATAGAGACTTTTCTAAAAACACCTGCGGTAAAAACCGATTTCTCTCTCTGAAAACTTAAAGCAAAACAAAACAACTTTCTAAAAGTAAGCCACGAAAACATCATTTCAAAATAAATAGCGTGTACTAAAGTCCCAGAAACATGGGAGCAGCATGTGTAGTTCTGAGTCCAGAGATCCAGGGTAGCTACACTCTGAGCAGAAGTACATCTGAGCACATCTTGATGTTCTCCAAAGAAAATCCAGGAGCTATAGAGCTGTCAATAGAAACTGAACTCTCAGTCTATGCGTACTCACCAGTTTCCACATAGGAGTGCAATTCAACAGCTGAACTATAGGGCATTGTTAAGATCGGGGGCTGGAGTGAAGGGAAGTGATAGTATCTCCAACCAGGCCTAAATCAAAGGTGAATGGCAGGTGTAGTTCATACATATTCATTAGTCTTGTTTGCTTGATCCATTACAGTAAAATTGCTTTTGTCATTGCTATAATCAATTTTGGAAATTTTGCTAATGTGAGAAAATCAAATGATATCGCCAGGTGTCCCATGAATTCACACAGATACAGACTTTGAAAGGATTTCTTTCCAGTTTTAACAGACATGTGCAACACTCTGCTCATACTTTTCTTTACCTTACAAAGAGATTGATTAAATCACAGAGGTGTCTGGAATTTCCATGAAACTAACTGACCATTTCATAAAATACCACTCTGCTAAACTATGATTGATTGTTTATGTGGTGGAGAGCCCTGCAGCATTCTCTATCTACCTTTCTGCCCTTTTAAACCATCTAAAGACACACTGGGACTTTGGATGGCTGAAGGAAAGGTGTGTTCTTGTCCAGTTTTGTTGGACACCTTCCCTGCTGCTGTGGGAGGGTAAAACATATCAAACTAGAAGTTTCTAAACAAATGTCACATATGATGACTTCCTCAATGGAAAAGGTAAGGGACAGTTACCTTGAGCTTTTTGATCTGATGCTCAATGGTCTGGATGTCAGTACTGAGCTCCAGACGCTGGAGTCGTTCCAGTTCCTCCTCTGTCTCCCCAAGCCAGGTCCAGATGTTGTTCAGGTCTGCATTGAATTGCTGCCATTTCTGGAGGTTCTGCTTCATCCTCAACTCCTTGCTCAGGGCCTGCGCCTGTAGGAGCTCCCATCGGTCAATCACACCTGGAGGGACAGGCACAGAGGAGTGAAGAGTTTTCTCCACCTGGGGAATGCTTTAAAAAAGCAGTGGTGGCTAACTTTAAAGACTAACAGAGCCAGATTGGTGGGGAACACCTATAATCCCAGCACTGAGGGAAGGTGAGGCAGGAAGTTTGAGTCCTTCCTGGGCAACTGAGTGAGATTCTGTCTCAGAATAAAAATAAATTTAAAAATAAAAACCAAAACGAAAGAGGTTATGGATATAGTTCAGTACAAAGGCCTTGGATTCCATCACGAAGAATGAGGGAAAAAGAAATGGAATGCACAGTAATCCACTGGACATTACTGGTGTCACTTGTAAAAGAGCAGAGGCTATGTTTTTCCTACTTGCATTTTTAATGAGAATGGAGTTTAAAAATAGCTGAGAGGAACTTTATGAAGTAATAAGCAGTCATGTGCCTGAAGAGATTATTCCATTCTTGGTTCTTTTCTACAACAGGACGCTGAATGCGCACATAAAAAAGCTGACTCAACCCACTAGAGACAGTGCATTAAAATAAATGGTACATGGGAAAAATGACTGTGATGTGCTCCTTCTTCCTCCTCTGTCATGGGTGATCCTTAGACGGTAGCAAGAGGGTCCCAGGATCGAACCCCCTAGCAGGAGGTGAAGCAGTAGCAGGGAAGTTGAGTGTGACAAAGCTCTTCAGGGTCTCATACTTTGCTTTCTTGGACTGCATAGGATGCACTCACCAGCTGTCTGTGTCTCGGAACTGTCCAAGTTAACAAAGCCAGGAAAGTTCTCCTCTTCCTCCTTCAGTTTGTGCTCTAGTTTCCGCACTGAATCTATGCTGCCGCTGCATTCGCCCAGAAGTTTCATCTGTTTAGACATGAAAAACAGCCTCATCACCAAAATTCCCACAAGGGCAAGAGCTTCTGGGAGGACGTCTTTGTAGCTGCTCAGCGGAGTGCTGGCTGTGTTATACTCCTCTGTGTCACTCTACTAAAAATAAGCCAAGACCAAGCTATGCTACCTTGAAAGGTGACGTGCATTCACAGACACAAAAAACAAAGCCTTAAAGTCCTATTGTCCATACAGGGTTGGTATGCGAAGTCCTCAATATTTCCTTTAAAATCATGAATTTGAACAGATTGAACCATTCTGGGATGGAAAGCCCAGAGCCCTCTGCTGAAAGGCAATACTTAACTTTTGGCAAGTTACTCCCTCTTTCTCTTTCTTAAATTGAAACGTGGAAACATGAATATACCACAAATCTCATGGGACATTTCTGCATTGAATAATTAAAATACTTAAAAGCAAAAAGCAACATTAATGTCAGTTGTTTTAGGAGAAAATTTAAGCAATGTGTAATAGGTATCAAGAGATTAAATTCTACTATCAGAGGGAAAACTTCAAACTCTACTTCTAATATCATCTACAGAACTCAAAAATAAAAGAATAAATTAAGGCATTTCTGCAATACGGACCATGTATTACATAATCTCTCAAAAACTCTTCAATAGGGGCTGGGGATGTAGCTCAGCAGCATAAGCGCCTGCCTGGCAAGTACGAGGTCATGAATTCGTTCCTGGTACAAAAACAAAAACAAAAACAAACAAACAAAAAACCATAACCCCCCACCCAAAATCTAAAAAACTCCAAAAACAAAACAAAACAACAACAACAACAAAACTGTTCAACAGAACACAATAGTATTAAGTTACTTTGATGACTTTTGAGTGAGGTTAAGTGTACTCTCAATGGTATAAGCATTGGCATCATCCAATTATATTAAAATTATACCAGAATGTTAAAAAAGATGCTTCAATATAGCCTTTAGAGCTAGTCATGAGAATATTAATGTTAACATATATTACTAGAGCGGCTCTCTTCCCTGACTTAAAATATCCTACATATAAATTGTGATTAGACCATAGAAAATTAACTTTTCTTTCCTTTTACTAAAAATTCATTTGGATATGAAAGAAGATATTGGACAGGGAACAGATTAATTTAAAAATTCTCTTGCTTAAATGTATGTAGGAAACAGATATAGGTACTTTTATGAAAAAAATTACTGGGTTAGTAACTAGGATAGGACAGACAAGGTTCTGATAAACTTTATCATACATAGCTAATAGCTGCTCAGATAGAATTGGTAATAGCCATAGCTGCTTGCTGTCTTTCCCCTAGGCCCTCTGCAGATCTGTTTTCTTCAGAACGAACATATCAAGGAGCACAGGAGAGGGTTCCATCCTCAGCACCATAAACAAAACAAAACAAAACATTAACCAAATCAAACCAAAACACCAGAGGATTCTAAAATATTTCCAAGGTCAAGAAATAAATTGAAAACCCAGAAAAAGAACTAAAAAAAACTTTAAACTTTTAGCTAAAATCTGCTACTTCAAGGATAACCTTGGCCAATAATTATTAGTAGAATTTGGAAAAATGCCTAATGACCTTTAGGAACCAAGGCATTTTGTTGTACTCAAATAAATGGATCTCTCTAAGTGCTTAGTATAAAGGAATAGGCTAGTCATTACAATGGGCTCCTGGGCTTGAAAATAGAACATTTCTACTCAAATGGTAACTTTAAACAACAGGGCTTTGTTTTGCACATCCATGCCCATGAGTCCAAGGGCACTGCTTTTATGGGGGGGCGCATCATTAATCCCTCATACTGCAGATGGAGCAGTCTTTGTCACAGAACTGTGATCCAGGTACAGGTCAGAAGCAGGCTGCTCAGGACACTCACATAGCCTTTGTAGCTGGAGTCTAGCTCTGGCCCCGTGGGAGTTCTACTGCGTAGGACATTTTCAGTTTGCTGCATCTGGAAGCGGCTGTCATCCAGGGCTTGGTCCAGTTGTTGGATCTGTGACTCCAAGGTACTGTGATGCCCTGCAGTGCCAACCATAAGAATCTTTACTTCCCATACTGTTTGAGTTATTTCAAGCTTGATGCTCAAGAAGTTTCAGAAATTGTTTCAGTGTGGAGCCACGGAGAGGGCAAGTGTGGGTAATATAAAAGCAAATTTAGTGAAGGCGTGCGAGAAGGTTAGGGTTGTAGTAGGTTATGCCAGTGAGTGTGCTTCCTAAGAGTCCCAGCATAGTAGGCATTGCAAAGTGTTCCGCAGTTGGTTCCATACAGCCTGGAATACCTGCTCCCTCCTCCAGCCCCTACCCTGGTTGTCTGAATGCTGTAAATAAGGGCAGGCTTTTTAAAAATCTGAAATGGTATCTCCCCAGGAGCTAGGAGGCAGTGGCTTCTCATGCTCCTTCTGTAGTCCTGTAACAAGCAGTGGAAAGTACAACTCTGATTTGTCTTTGTGAACCTTGGGAGATGAAGCACCACTGAAGATCTGATTACTGTGTCATTCATTTAAGGCATGAATTCAAGTTAACCAACAAAAGATTAGCTTAGAATAGATGTGCCTGGAGAGATCAAAGTAGCAGAGATTTGGCTTTTATATAAGTATGAAAAAAAAAAAAAACTAGGAGAAAGCTATCCACACTTTTGTCCATGTAGGTTCTTCCTCACTGCTTAGATCTTAGCTCATTCTACTCTTTCAGTTGCAAAATTACAAGGTGTGTGTCTGCGTGTGCGTGTGCATCTCTATGCACATTTATGAGTTATGGTCTTAGAACAGAACAAGATCAATGATCATCAGAATGGAGTTAGCCAAGGGTGAAAGCAGAACAAATGTTAGTAAGTAAGCTTTATTCAATTTATTTATTTACTTTAGAAGAAAGCCTTTCTAAGTATACCCATAAGGGGTCCCTCACTAGAACTTGCTTGGAAAATCAGCTGTTAACTAATGCTACCTCATTTTGAGTCCTTTGCTTATCTTCAGAAACAGAAGTGTAAACTAGTAGCTCCACAACTTCATACCACATTGCACATCATTTTGCAATCTACTGATCCTGAGCTACAGTTTGTCTCTTGCAATACTGAACAAACCTGGTTCCATTTGTCTTTAATTCTTCTTGTTTTAGGAATAGTTCTATCCTTAACAGGAAATGCAAGGTCATAATAGAGCAGAACATGTTTTTCATTTCCAGTTATTTTCTTTAGTAAGGCTTCTTAAACTAAAGTGATATATTTCAGGTGGGCATGGCAGTGCACACCTGTAATCCCAGAACTCTGGGAGGCTGGAGCAGGAAGATCTTAAATTTAAGTTCTGCTTGTGCAATGTAGTGAGACCCTGTTGCAAAGCAAAAAAATAAAAAAGGCTTGGAGTGTAGTTCAATGAGAAGGCTCTGGGTTCAATTCTCAGCACTTCAACCAAAAAAAAAGAAATACAGTATTTTTAGATCTAGTCTCCCTCTGTCTTACACGACCTCTGAGATGAAGCAGATTCAGTGTAACGTATCCCCAGGTCACGCACCTGGCCAGAGGCAGGTGGCAACCCCACAAATCTGGCATCCCGTGGTGGAAGCATACCTTCTGAGTCCTGGCTTTCCCCTATCTGCTGTTAATGGGTGCCAGAGGTCTATTCTTGAGACTGATTATGATATGACAAGTGGAGAAGTTATTCATTATTTTTTTGATTATTTAAATCTTATTCTGGATGTGGACCAACCAGCTATTTTTATCTAGTACAGCAGGAAGAGAGGAAGGTTTACGCCTTAGCATGCGTGAGCCCCGAAGCTGTGAGCGATACAGCAGCTGTGCTGAGAGAAGGTTTTTACAGGGCTGGGATGGACTGGCTGGTTTTCCATGCCTACCAGAGGTATTTCTGATGGCATTTTCTGTGAGTTTTACATAGGCCTCAGGGCTTTCAGGGATCACTACATCTGCAAAAAAAGCACAGTCTAAGTTGACAGCTAAGTTCTGGGAATCTTGATTCTCTTATGGCAGGAAAATAACTTTCCTAGGGAAAAAAAGGAAGTTAGTCATTTTAGACAGATGGTTCCTGGGCACACAGCAGAGTGTGTGCATGCTCACCAGAGGCTCTGGAAATGGGTCCTTCTAGGAATCCATGGAGAGTGTTTTGAGCACTCATATATCTTTTCAGAAAACCAATGGACACCTGGCAATATTATTCCTACTGTACAGATAAGAAAACTGACATCCAGGGAAATGAAGTTACTTATCCAAGTTTAAACAGCTAGTCAGTCACAGAAAAGGGACTTCCACCTAGATTCTAGAGTAGTACCGCCCCCGTCTTTCTATGAACAACACATGTAATTTTAAGCATTTAATAGCCATATTAGAAGAGTGATGAAATTAATTTTAGTGCTAAATTTTACTAAACCAATATATCCAAATTATAACAAGTTATCAACACAAATATTAATATTTCACATGCTTTGTACCAAGTCTTTGAAGTCAGTGCGCACATGCTAGTCCTTTTCCTCTGTCTGCCCACCACAGCTTGCAGTCAGTTTAGCGCTTAACTGTCATTGTGGCTGGTGGTTACAAACCAGCCAGCACTTGTTATGATATCATATGCCCAACTCACTGGTGTCAATAAAACAGAAATGCAAGACATCATTTTACTTTTAAAGTAATATCATATGCTTGAGAAACAAGATTTGAATTGTCAGAAACAAACATCCAGTCACAGATGACCTTTTAGGGAAACTATGCTGTACATTTACGAGTGCCAAACATCAGCCTCCGATTCTTTATTCCATGTTTGCTTGCCTTCTATACAGTGATCTTTTTACTCCGCACCCCCTTTAGAATTGTTGTTGCTTGGGATTTTGTCCTCCTTGTTTCCCTTATACGGTTTTCCTATGTGATTCCCTCCTTTCACTTAGCGCTCATTACCATTTACACACGGATAACTACCTAATACATTTCTGGGCACTGACTTCAGACCCATATACCTACCCCTGGATTATTGCATTTGGAAATTCTACAAGTATCTCAAAATCAGGCTGAGCTTAACTGTACTCAGCAGTGCCCATGTCTTGCTGCCTTGCCTCCCTCTTGTGGTTGTCAGGGCCTAGGAACATAGGCATCTTCCACCAAGATGTGTCTCTCAAATCAATCATTAATTCTGCAGGAGTCTTCTCATGATTTCTTGCCACTTCCATATTTTGTCAGTGCAGGGCTGCTTCTTTAGCTCAGCTCACCATCCTATTTCTATCCTAGATTATAAAACATTTCCATCTGCACTCTCTTTTGCCCTGTGTGCTCTTCTCCTGCAATGTCTAGACGGAAACACTATAAAACTGTGCACCTGACCACATCGCCTCCTGCCTTAGACCATGCCGTCACTCCCTATTCCCGTCAGAATAAGAGCCGAACTCCTTCCTGTGGTGAACAGGCCACTTTGTGACCATCCTCCCTCGCCTTTGCTACCTTCCTTTTGTCTACTCTATGCCAACCAAGCTACAATCTTGTCATTCTGGTCAAACTTCAGCTGACCATAAGCACTGACCGTTGCCTCATCTACCTAAGCAACTGTTACGCCTATGTCTCAGCTCAGAAGTTTCTCTCCTGCAGCCTCCTTTCGGTCCTGGTGAGCTGCCCCAGGATTACATTTCCATGTCACCACATGTTCGTCATTATGGTAGCATCGAAAGTTTCACAGAAGCTGAATCTGCTTGGCTGATATGTTTCCAGCACAGTAGCGACTCCCGACTATTTTCCTCCATACAGGAAAAGCTCTTCCCTACCTGATAAGCCAACCGCTCCCCTGAGGTAGAAATCCTTCTCTTCCTGGCCCTCTTCATCCTCGGACTGCAAAGTCCTGGACACTGCGGACTCCAGGTCACGACTGAGGTCATAGTCATGATCCCACTCCAGGGGGATAGAGTCCACGCTGGCCGGGGTGTCCCGTCCTGATCGCTCACTGCGCAGGGGCTGGGGGAGTGAGAGGGAGGGGTTGGAGGAAGGCTGGGGGGAGAGCACACCGTCCACAGATGAGTCCTGCCAGTGCAGGTCTGAGAGGGCTGCAGAATCATCCAGCTCCAGCTCCCGGTCAGAGAGGTCCTGCTCATCATCTGGTAGCTAGAAGGGAAGTCAGGCCAACTCTGTTACCGCAGGGCTCAGGCTCCCTCACCCTGACAGGCACTACCTCAGCAGATCACTGAGCTGATCTACCGTCAGCAAGGTGATCTATCACCTGTCCACGACATGGCAGAAGTTTTAAACTTCTTACCAACAAACACATCAGAATCTCTGCTCACTTTTAGAAATGTCCTATGAATTAATCTACATACATCTCAGTTTTATCACTAGGAAAATGGGGATACTATTAATACCTACTTTAAAGAATTGATTGATGATTAAGCCGCAAAGGCAACCTAGTACCATGCTTGCAACTAACGGGCACACAAAGGCACACACATCAAGAACAAACAGAAATTACTAGAAAAACATTACCCTACCCCCTTTATCCAAGATACAAACTACATTTAATCATAGAAGATTCCAAATATTCTAATAACATATATACAGATAAGATTGAACTATGGAACAAAATGTAAGAAAAAAATTCACCTAACATTACCTCATCAGATGAGTAACTGCTTATATTTCTCACTCCATCTCCCTATTTCTTCTAGAAGCTTCTTTATCTTCCACAGAAGATATATGAAGAGTACTCTTCTCATATTTTTATGTATAATAACTCATCTGATGACCAAAACAATCTTTCTGATATTTAACCTTCTGTGTCTGAATTATTTCACTTAGTATTATGGTCTCAAGGTTAAATATTGCATGGTTTCTCTTCTGTGAGAAACTCGAAATATAAAGTGCAAAATAAAAGATAGATGATAGGAAATAGGAAGGCAAGCTCTGTGGAGATGGAAAGGGATCCAGGGCTGGAGGTAGATGGGAGGGAGGGGAACAGAAGGGAAAGTAGAAAGGATTACTGACATAGGTCTATGTACCAATTCCCCAAGAGGAATGTAATTATCATGTATCATAACAATATACTAATAAAACAAAACAAGCAAAAAGCCCAGTGCTGTCTATGATACAGTTATTACTATGATTAAGTCTGTTTACAGTTGAGAAAACTGAACAAGAAAGCTGAAGAACTTGCCCAGAATGACACAGTCAACACATGTCAAAGATAGGACTGAACACAGGTGTCTGGCTCTGGAGTCTGGGCTCATTCCCATGTGACTATGATAGCGACTCCCACATAACTAATTCTCTCTAGATTTCATGATGCTGAAAAGCATTAACGTTACACACAGGCAGGCGGATCAGTTTCTTATGGTATCTTTCCACGCGCCCGAAGACCTCCTGGCAGTAGCGGCGGAGTTCGTCCAGCTCGTCTTCGATGACGGCCGCATCCAGAGGCTCACTCTTCTCTATTAGCTGCTCCCCCTGAGCGATGATCTGCTCGATCTTACTGCGGTTCAGAGAGATTTCTTGCTGGAAGGCCTAGGGAGCACAAATCCCTGCTGACTTTTTCCATTGTTATCCTTGATACAAAATAATTATAAGGTACCTATGTCTCATTAGAAAAAACACGTAGGGCAGTGATGGCGAACCTTTCAGAGAAGGAGTGCCCAAACTGTGACTCAAAACCCACTTATTTATCGCAAAGCGTCAACACTGCAATTAAACCTGAATACCGAGGCTTTAATTGAGAAAAAACAGCTGTTATCCAATGCTTGGCTGCTGGCGTGATGTGGCCCGCGTGCCAAAAGAGAGGGCTCTGGGTACCCGCTGTGGCACTCATACCATAGGCTTGCAGCCACTGACGTAGGGGATATGTGATGTACCTTATACAGTGACAAGCCACGAGGCTGTTACTTGCTAAAGAAAAGCACACAATTGAAAGCAAAAGCAGAAATAGAAACATTAGAATTCTATGATCAGAAAAGAACCCATGGTAATAAGATTTACCACCACAGCCAGTGTGGGTAGAGAATAACGCAAAATTATTCAAACATATTATCAGCCTGGTAGCATTGGTGATTCCTGATAAAAATAGGGGCATGATCTAAACCTTTGATTTATCATGGTATGCATTCTACGTCAAGCCTGACTAAGGGAAATCATTCAAAGGACAAAGCCACAGATTCTTCTCAGATGATTCTTTTTGTTTTGGGGCATAAGCATTAACACATAAAGTGATAATGATGTTAAAGTAAGGAAATCAGGGATTATTCAGACTAAGTCAATATAGTTTGAAAGTTGTATTCCTAGGGACAAGTTTCAAATGATACATTTTAAATCAATGTGAGAATAAACTATGGAAGAGTTTAAATTGACCAATGATGAAAAAGACCACCAGGGAAAAATGGAAGGTAATGAAATCCATGATTCTGCAGAGTCTCATAGGAAAAAAAAAAATCAACTATAGCTTGGTAGAATTTTCTGGTTGAAGAACTGATTTGACAGAGTTGCGCAGGGGAAGAGAGAAAGGGGGAGGAGGAATCATGGGGTTACAGAGTAGCAGGGTTACTATTTCATGATTTCTTTCAAGTAATGGTTAAATTAAGAGTAACTTTCCTATTTTTCTTATAATAATCTAGATTATGAACATCATGCATATTCCTGAAAAAAAATCCATCTATCAGGACAGGGGAATATAAGTTAGCGGCAGAACATGTGGGTGGCATGTGAACTGCTCTGGGTTCAGTCCCCAGTACCAAAAGATCAAAACTAAAACCAGAACCAGAACCAAAACCAAAAAAATCCATCCAGCTGTAGTGGGAAGAAAATTTCATAAGCCACCTTGCAGATGTTTTCAACTTATTTATTTAGGAAATTCTTCTATCTAATGTATATTCATTCACATTAAAATTAGCCATGGTGATTTATTTGGTGAAAAATACAAAGGTGTTAAAATTAACTTGCTGTCTATAACTGTAGGAGATACAGAATGAAATTTCAAAATAAGAAGGTTCTTTTGTTCTAGAACTTGGGATTCACATGATCTAGATTCTAGAAACAAACCAGAAGAAATACAGTAACCAAAGAAACCCCTAAAACCCTGGCAACAGTTATTATTTAAAAGTCTATACATTCTGGACTGTGGGTATAGCTCAGTGGCACAGTGCCTGTCTGTCAGGTATGAGATTGTGAGTTCAATCCTCGGTACCAATAAATAAATAAAAACAAAAGTGTGTGTGTATATGTATATATATATATATATGGTGGTTGTCTCTAGCTAGGGTTCTTTTTTAACGTCTTTTATATTTCTTGTGGGTTTTTTTGGAAAGAACTTTTTAGACTTTCTTTACATTGACAATATATCTCTATATTGATATGAAAAATAACCCATTACCTTGAGTTGCTTTATTTTAGCTTGAACATCACACTCAGAAAAATGTTCAATATTAGTGAGCTGCAGATCCATCTCTGTCAGCCAGACCAGAATGCTGTCCCGTGCAGTCTCAAACTCCTCGCGCTGGCTAATAAAATGCTGGGTGCAAGAAGAAGGTAATAAAAATTAAAGAAGCCCACATTAACATGATGGCATGGCCCATTCCAGTGTCCTTCTGGAAAGTCATTTTCTCCACAAATCATCTCATCTCCTCCACCTATCCCTCTTCTCATCCCAACCTCACCCTATCACTGACATCTGGTCTCAGTACCGCTTTCCCACAGCCCAGTCCTGTCTTCTGGGCTCTAAGTTATGGACAAGCATAATTCAGACCTTGAGCCTGCGCAAGATGGAAGTGACACGCTTTTGCAGGTTGTCCCATCTCTGGTTGCCATCGTGAACCATCTGTTTGAGGCTGCACGCCGAGTCAGTGCGGTTCTCTCGGGCCAGCCGGCGGTACTGTTTGTTGATGAGCTCCAGCTGGGTCAGAGTCTCGTGGACCTGTCTCTGGAAAGCCTAGGGCCACACAGGAGTGAGTCAGCAAGGGTCACCGGTGAAGGACTCTTCAGGCGCGGTTCCAGGTTTTCATATCGTAGCACCAGTAAAAACACAAGTGATATCTCCACAGGGTCAGGGAAAAGGCAGCCTGATGACAGTGCCTTGCTTATGAAAGCATATTTATTTAACCAATAGCTTAAGGAAAGTGATGGATCAATGAAGAATATGAAAAACATGGGGAGTAGCAGTAAATCGATCTACAAGTAAATCTCAAGGAATGTGCATATGTGCATCCATATGAATACACAAATACACATAATTGCAGCTTTTTAAAATACCCACTTGGAAAGAAATTTTACCACCATATAAAGTGTCACAAAAATACAAATGTGAGTTTGATGTATTAAATATTTTTGGTGAGGAAAAGATAATCTACAAGAAAACTTTTTATTTGTAAAATATTTAATTCTCTAATTTCCCAGAAATCATCTCAATTCTGATGTCTACTAGGAATAAAATTAAAATCACCTTTCGAAGGCTGTTAATAACCTTTAAGAAAAACAGTTCCATAGAACAGATAACTTTCCATTAAAAAAATTTTGGAAAGTCTCATTTCTTTTCTCTTACCCTCATGAATTATTTGCAGTTTTTCTAAAATCCCTTAGAGTTAGTCCACCACCATCACAGCAGTGGTTATTTACTTTTGAGGTGACCTTACACACAGTTTAGAGATTCTGTAATAAAATTACTCTTTCTGCTTTGGCCCTACAATGTGGAATAGCTTTAGCATAAGAATCAGTTGGCTAAAATAAAGTTTTTATCTTCTGAGGTGTTTTGTATGATTCATCACTGATTTTTATCCTGGAATTACATGAAGAAATTTTATAATTCATTGGTCTATACTCAGCTAAATCGCAAAATTCAGTTTCCTTTAGTTCAATACATTCTTTACACGCTATCTATCATATTCCTGCCTCCTAAATGGTTTTCCTTTTGAGAGCAGCTTTTCAGAGCTTCCATCCTGGTAAATTCATCTTCAGTCCTATAAAACTTTATTTTCCCTGTGAAAGAGTATGTGTTTGTCCACATGGGGTGATGGCGTAGCTTCCAGGGCAGGCACGCCAGCAGATTCAGGTCCCTCCCCAAATGTCCATGGAATGTGTGGTGGTGTCCTTAAACAAAATTTTTATTCTGTGACTTACTTCTGTCTCTGAAGAAAATTAATCACATGCTTAATGGCAAATGATAAAATTGGTCATTATACAAGCTGACTATATCGGTAACTTCTCCTATAAAAAAAAAGAATCTAAAATAGCATCACAAAGAATCTTGTATAATCGGCTTTGTAGGATAAGCCAATTATAATAGGTTCTGACCTTAATGAAGCTAAATGTAATAAGACATGGACAGAGGCACTTCCACTTTCACAGATCCACACTGGCATGACCTGAATCTACCGTTGTTTACTTCTAGAATCTTAACATAGCTGTCCTGCTGTGACCCTGAGACTTTAAACCTCATCAGAACAAAAAGCAAACTCCAGATTTCCCACAAAAGGCCTCAGTAACTAAGTTAACTAATGTAAAAAGGTAAAACAGTCCAAGCAGTTTGACAGAATTTGGCTTTTGTTTTGTTTTGTTTTATTTTGTTTCTAATACCCTGAGGATACTGGGACAAAATTCATAAAGGGGTTTATAGCTCAGAATACATCCAAACTACTTGCTGTCAGTATAGATGAGTACACTTGTCTTATCAGTGGGAATGGAAGGGAAAAAAAATTCATATTAAACAAATGGTCCATGTGAGGCTCTGTCAAGGGACTCAGAGCATCAGAAGCAGCTGAGAAGTCAGTTTCTTGGTATCCTAGTGATAAAGTGTACTCAAAATAGTATAAACAGGGAAGGTACAAGTCGATTATTGAATAAATCCTTTCTTCATGAACATAATTACACCACTGCTGTTTATCCCAGTGTAGTTGAACTGTCTGGGTGTCTCAAGAAGTGTCCTGCTTTATGTTGTGTAATTATAAAAGGATTATAGTGGAAGTACTTCATTCAATTCTGGAGTCCACTCTTATCAATGGTTCAAGTTCTTTATATACACTTCCATTAGATACAAAATTCAAGAAAATATATAAAGAAAGTAAATTTTAATAGTGTCTAAAACCATCATATTGGGCTGGGGATGCAACTTAGTGCTGCACTCTCACCTGGGAAGGGCAAGGCCCTGAGTTTGATTCCTGGTACCAAAAGGAAAATAGTAAAAAAACCAAAACAACAACAAAACCCCAAAATACATAAATAAATAAAACCATTATATTTTAATTTTAATCTTAGAAAATATGGTTGATTTTGAAGAGTTCTGAGGTGAACAATAATGCCTAGAACTTTTGGAGGAAATCATAGATCATGTTTTCTAACATAATTTCTCTTTACTATTTTTTTATTTACAATTCTTGATAACCTAAAATTGAAATAAAGATTTCCCTTATGCCTTCTTTGCCTAGTGTTTTTTTTTTTTTTTTCAGCAGGAATTGAACTCAAGATCTTGCACTTGCAAGGCAGGCACCATGCCACTGAGCTAAAATCCCCGGCTGTTTGCCTACTTTTGAGGTATTGCTAATGGTGGCCACAAAGTCATCCTCCAGCTATTTGAACAAATAATGTGTGTGGGTGGACAGTTGGTTTATGTCTTGGAACACCAACCACCAGCTGGCTACTTTAATAGCAAAGTAAGCATTAAATATCTGAAATTATAAATCACCTCAAATTTCTTTAGTTCTTCCTTGGCAACTGTATAGAGCACCCCAGAAGAGCTGGGAAAAGCAGCTGTCCTTTCTGAAATCTTCAACCAATCTTCAAAACGAGAATAGTCATCCAGAAATTTCTGCCACAGTCGCCATGTCTCTTCAATTCTGGGTCAAAAAAGGAAAGAACAGATTCCCTTTATTAAAGGCTGTTTGTGTTCCAGAGCCAGTGTGATGTGGGTGACAGGATTAAGCATGCCCAAAAAAGCAACTGCTGTGCCAAACAATAACTGTGCCTTGAGCACAGTAGAGAGAGAGAGAGAGAGAGAGAGAGAGAGAGAGAGAGAGGGACAACTGTTTGAGCTAAAATAAAACAGCTGTTTTTTTTTTAAACATGTCCTGCAGCTCTGAGTTTGAAGTTAGTCAAACTCAATATTCTAAGCACATAATATGAGCTTCTTTGGATATTCGCAAGGATGTCTAGAAATATGCCGATAGAATGTGCTGGGGCTGAGGCTCCACTAAAAGCAAACTTCTATCTAACACCAAACCTTCCCTGACAAAAGTCAACTAGTGACAGCAAGATAAATAACAAGTTTTCAAGAGTCACCAGAGAGCACAATGATTTTGTGATGCAGGTCATTATAATTTTATAATTATACATCATGACTTTTGCTACCGTAGATTCCAAAGGGCTAAAACATGAATAATATGCCTCTTTTAATTATTCAAATTTTTAAAAGAGAATGCTGTTTTTTTACAACCACAAATTCTGCAAAGTTATTTAGCAAGAGCATATTTTAATTTTTTTCTGTCTTCTATACAAACTATTTGGTCAGATATAACTTAGCTTGTTTCATTACCTACTACCTTTATATCTACTTATTTTCCCGACTATATGAAGAGGAAGGCACATTTGGGAAGCTGAGGCTAATTTTGGACACTACGACCAAAGGGAAACACTGAACAGTGGATAGTCTAGGTATTCGTTGTCCTTGTTCATCTTCCCTCTTCACTAACTGAACACTTGAGCTCACTTGAGCCTCCTTTCCATGGACATGGCGCAAATGTTTCTCCACCGCCGGTCCAGGTTTCGTGTTGCCTGCTGGATGGAGTCACACTCAGCATCGGTGGCACAAGCATCACAGTCATGCAGCAGGACTTCACACAGATTGAGGACAGAGGCGACACCCGTGCTGTGCTTCTCAATGTCTTTCTGAAGCTCCTAAGGAAAACATTGCATGCTTCATTCAGAAATTTCATGTACACAAGTGAGAGAAACGTCAGCAATGTTCACTGACTGATGAATGGTCAGGCTAAACCCTGACCTGTACCTTCCTTTCTTGAATTCATGAAGTATCTTGAACCTTGTTTGTGAAATTCAGCAAGCTCAAAGATATACTACAAGAAAATGGATCTAGAAATAGTCAGCTACATGAACAATACCAAAATGTAAACCATACAAATATAGCAGACTACACTGAGTAAAACTACTTTATTTAATGATTAAAAAATGAATTTTGCCCTAATTCATTTACAGATATATCACTTCCATTCCAATCAATCAATTAACCAATCAATGGACATTCAATACTTATCTATTAATAACTGGTTCTCAGGAACTGGAATTTAAGCTATAAAGATCTGCAAGTTTTGCTGAGTACTGAGTTCCAGTATCACCAAAAGGCATTGTGGTGTAAGGAGCCTTGGTACTGTATTGGGCAGGATTCCATTCCTGCTAGCAGTTTCCTCAGAATACACTTTTAGATGTAGCACAGAAATGCAAAGCTTATGATGAAAAAGAAGAAATTGGATTTCCCTAACTTCTACATATGAAATCTTCATATTAACTATTTCCTCCACTGAGTTTTGCTATAGTAGTTCTGGAACATTCCCTAAAGACTCATCTGTTAAGACCAGCCTGTGACACTATTGGGAAGCAGTGGAACCTTTGGTAGGTGAGGCCTAGTGGGGTTAAGTTAGGTCATTGGAGTGCGACCTTGAAAGGGATACTGGTGCCCTGGCCTCCCTCTCTGCCTCTTTTCCTGTGTCCCAGCAACCATGAGGTAAAGGCCCTGTAATACTGTGCTGCTGTGAGTCGAACACAACAAGAACAAATAACCATGAACCAAAACTGCTAAATCTGTGAGCCAAAATAAACTCTTCCTCTTTATAAGCAGATTATCTGTATTTTGTTAGAGTGACAGAAAGCTTACTGTCACAAGCTTTTAACCCAATTTACTCGATGTATTCCATTATTAAAAGTAAACCATACAGGTTTATGCTTGTCTTATCCGTCAGCATCCTTAACACATTTTCATTCTTTTTTCTGTGTAGTTCTTGAGTTGGCCCAGCTTAGTTCTCTTGGTGTAATAATTCCTCAACTTCACATACCTAAAAATTGTATTACATTGCTTTGACTCTAGTTTTTATCCTTAACATCATGTTCCAAAGTCTGTGAAAAGACTGAATTATTGTCAGGTATCGTAAGAGTACCTTTGATCAAACTTTGGAGATTTTATAAACTAGAAATTAGAAGATAAAGACTATTAAATTATTTCTATTTTAGTAATCTTTTCAAATCTTTAATAAAACATATCTCACTTATGAGCACTTGTATAACAAGGGATTATTAATATAAAAACATAAAAATTACAAAAATTAAAGATAAAGAAAAAGTCTGTAGATGAGATCACCAAGTAAATTGGAGGTAAAATCACAAGGGTATACATTTGAAGGAAGTATTAGGCACCTGAACATAACCCATGGATTTAACAAATAGCATATTGACGTTATTCCCTCAGATGCTAATATTTTTCTTAAAGTCCATATGTGGAAAAGTAACCTCAACACTTGAAAGGTTTTGCAATAACATATAAGTACCCTAACACAGATAAAGATTTTAGTCTCAACTTTAATATCAGTTGATAATATGGTCTTCATTCATTATCTAATGTCTCTGAATTTACTTTTCTTAATTATAACATAAAGAAGTTGACAAAATGTTCCCTAAACTTGTCTCAAGTTTATCTATATTGTGGTTCTGCCCAATTAAATCTATAAGAATTAAGTACACTGAGAAGGGAAACATGGAAAAATTCTACATAGGGCAGTAGAATTAAATGCATTTCTCATTGATTTAATAAGTCCACTTACATATTTGTCAGCACTTTTCCCTTTTAGAGGCAGACAACTTTTTATCTTTCACAATATGGATCCTAGGGCAGTAAAGCTCAACTGTCAATTTGATTGGCTTGGGAGCTGCTTCGGGGACTAGAAGAGTACACTTCTGAGTGAGTCCAGGTGGGTCATGGAGGTGCGAGCCAGGGATCTATACCTGGACTTTAGCCCCTTTCCCTCCGGCACAATTTCCCTGCCCTTTGCTTCACAGTCTCCATGACGTAACAGGGTTTGTTCTACCATATCTTCTGCCATGATGTGCCTGTCACGAAGCCAGCTTACCAGGAACTAAAACTCCAGAAAGTGTGAGTCAAAAACAAAAACATAAACCTCCCATAAAACAAAACTTCCCTTCTTTTAAGGTGTGGATGTCAGATAGTTTATCCAAATGATATGACAGCTGACCAGTGCAGATCACAAATGGTACAATTTTTGTAGACTAGTTTTTTAAAATTTTTCCAGAAAGGAACTTAGAATACACACAATGTTATAATAAAATATTCTAGACATTTCCTTTGTGCTAGGCACTGTGCTCATTGCTTTCCTCCTTAATTTGTACAATCACACTTTGTGGTATGTATTGTGATCACCAACATTCTATAAATGGAATCTGATGGTAAACAAAATGATTAGTTTGTTTTAGTTCATTCGGAAAAGTAGTAAGCCTAGGATTTGAACCCAGAAAGTCTTTTAATCATTGGTATATAATTTTAACACAGTAATTGAAAATTTAATTTAAAATACATATACACATATGTTAACATATTAAAAAGTAAAAAAAAATGTTTAGAAGACATGCAGTGAAGGAGAACCCTTTCCATGTATGACTCCTCTTTTTGAGAAGAAGCCATCTCTATCTTTGGGAACTCTTTTTTTTCCAGTACTTTCATCTACATTTCTAAGCAATGAAATTATACAGATATTCATTTTTTAAAATTTCAGACATGTTTGACTCTTTTATAGTTGAGAAGAAATAAACTTCGTCATGGATCACTGGGTTCCAATGACTGCTTCAGCATAATTTACAATTAGAATGACAGTCATTGTTTCCATGATTCATTATTTAATATTTTTCACATCTCGGCAATGAAATATGCTATGGTTGTGCTTCTTTTCTAACAAAAGACTTGATGTTTTTAGAATTAATATTCTCTCTCTCTCTCAAATTTATGTTGTTGTTTCTTGTTTCTCACCTATAGATCTAATTGTTTTCTAGCATAGTGAAGGCCCTCAGGTGGCCCCGTTCTCTGGAAACCTCTTCCTCAGGCACTTACCCCTGCTCCAGTCTGGCCTGTACTGCATGGCTACAGCACAGCCACCAGCAGGAGCACTGCTTCACCTTCATCCTGAAGTCCTTTTTTTAAAGTTCCACTTTTGATAGCATGCATTAATTATGTATATATTGCCGGGGCTCTGTGTGGTATTTCAACACATGCATATGTGTTCACTGATAAAATTCTACCTCCCGTTACATATCCTCCCTCCGATCTCAGTCTCCATGATCACTATTCCATATGCAAATCCACTATTTTTTTCTAACTTCCCCAAATAACAGAGAACATGCAATATTTTTCTTTCTGTTTCTGGCTTTTTCTTTTAAATGTTTTCTACTTCCACTGGTTTACTGCCAATGACAAGATTTCATTCATTGGCTGAATAATATGCCAATTTTCTTTCTCCTGAGTTTATTATTCTTTCCAACACTTTAGCTGATAGAAAAATGGGTGCACAGGAGGTAAAATTTTTGTATATTAAATTGTAGAATACCAAATTCTAAATATTAAGAATACTTAATTAAGGAAGTATTCCATTATTAAGTATTAAGAATACTTACTTTAGGAAGTATTCCATTATCTTCTAAATCTCACTTTTGTTTTGGAGAAACCAGATACTTTGCACTCTGAAAACCTTAGATGTCATCTCTATCTCTCATTTTGGCAAAATTATAATTTGTTGTCCTTTGCATGGTTTTGTTTCGTTTTAACTTTTTCTGGGCACTCATGAGGCTCTCATGATCTGGAAGGATTCATTTTTAACTTGGGATTATTTTTAACATTATTAATTGATAGTTTTGTCTCCATTTTAAAAAATATTTTTGGGGTGTTCTTTGAATAACTGAACTGGATTTTGACCTGTATTAATCTTTTAATTTTATTATAATTCACTCCTATTTTTCATATGTTTATCTTTTTGTTTCACTTTGTGGGAAATTTTCTTAATTCTGAGAGTTCTTTTTAGAAAAGACAGCGGCATCCCCTTTATTTAGTCCAAAAAAATCTTTGTTTTTAATAACTATTTTCCTCTTTCCATAATAACTATTTTCCTTTTTTCCAGCCCCCCCCATTTATTTTGATTTATTCTTTAGCAGAGAAAGAATTCTTAAGTGGAGGAGGTTCTTGCCTACCCACATAGCTAAGAATGTGGCAGGGCCAGGGGAGTAAGTCAATGAAAGAGTGCTCCCCTCACATGCATAAGGCTTTGTGTTCAGTCCCTGGCATTACTGGGAGAGGAAGAATGCCTGGGATTGAGTCACATACTGGATGCTGCGTACTAATGCAGGAGGCATCCCATAAGGAAGCTGAGTGGGAGTCTGCTGAGTTCTGTTAAGAATCGCCACCTGCAGATATTCTTCCTCATCTGCTCCTATTTCAGGTTGGTTGATAAATTACTGACATTATGGGAGACGGGCTGAAGGAGTGAGCTGGAAGTCAGATTTTGGCATGCAGCCATTCACCTCCCCTCCCTATCTATAATATACTGACTCCAGCCCTAAAGTTGTGTTGATCCCCAAACAAAAAGTCACTCTGCATTGTCTTCTCCAGAGAATGCTTCTCTGGTCTGTTGCCAGAGCGAGTGTGGCAGAGCCACCTCTGGACTGCGGAGGGTCTGCCAGTGTAACCACTCCTTATCCTGACTCTGAAGCAACGCTCTCCCTTCTGCAGCTCTATAGACACCACAGCTCACTTTTACCTGGCCTCGGTTTCCTGAGCCTTGGAAGTTTGTAACAGGAATCAACTTTCTCAATCCTCTATTCTGCTAAAGTCTTCAGTATTCCTCTAGCCACTGTCTATCTTCCAGAGTTCTGCTGGATGTCGCTCAGCTTTAACATGTTTTCCTCCTCTTCTCTTTGCCACTATGGGTTTTGACCCTTTGTCCCTCCTTTACTATGATTTTGCTGCAGATTTTGTAGTAGGTGGGGCTATAAATGCACCTGATCAATCTGCCACATTTAACTATATACTGTTTTGATTTTTGTACATTGGCTGAAGTATAATGTTGGTCATTAGCAGTATAAGTCTTATCACAGAGTTTCCATCATTATATAATGTTCTCCAGGAGAATTTGGGGGGTTCTCACAATGCAGTTTTCAAAATCTCAAATAGAAGAATCTTTCAAAGAATTTCAATCCTTAAAAAGTTTTTAAATGAATGCTAATTTTAATATTTAAATTTAACTTTTAGAACTGTACTTTCACCCCTATACTCATCAGTTTTTTAAAATTTTAGTCTATAAAAGATGAAGTACATTAATTATTTTGTAGGATTTTTAAAATAAGTGCTATTTACTTTATAATATTTTTAAGTTAAGTAACTTGGCTACAATAGCCTAAATATGATGGAAGAAACCAAAATCTGGTTAGAATTTTCAAAGGCAACATGAAGACATGGAGTAACAAGACTTCTTATGAGGAATTTACAGTGTTCAAAACTGGCAACTAGAATTTGATATGCACAGTCATCTATATGTATTTTCGGTCATTTCTTTTGCTCTACTGGGTTGCACATTATTTATACTTAAAAAACCTAACCCATAAATACATAAACAGCTCGATGACATTTTGGATATATCACTGAGACTCAACCTTACCTACTGCCTTAGAGAGGCTCCTGGGAGGACTAATGACAATAGCACTATGATAGGACATGTGTCTTTCTAAGGGTCAACTGCAGTGACATCAATTGATTTGCCCCCAGTGCTTCCCCACTTAAAGCCTCCCCTTCCCATCTGTCAGACCTGGCTTCCTCCTCAGGTTCCATCTTGAGTCACCGACCCACCCCACCCCATTATCCTGACCTGAAAGATAGATTCATTTCATTGTTTTTAGTTTTACCTGCTGCTCATTAAGCTTCCTCTGTATTTCTTCTGAGTCACAGGAATCATAGGCTATGGGCTTGGCCAGTTCTGACTCAATGTGGGCGAGCCAAGTCCTTAGGCTGTTCATGTTCTTATCGAGCTGCTGCACAGCCACCAGAGTCTCCTTCAGCTTCTTCACCCTGGGAGCAGAAACCAAATACACAGTGTTGGGAAAACGATGGCTCATATCACCCTCGTGTACTGAAGTGAATGCCAGGTCCAAAGCCAAATCGCCCTGGTCCTCCACCCTCACTCGACCACTTACTGGTTACAGAATCTTCTAATGTCTGTTTCCTCATCTACTAAGTGGGGGATTTTATACAGTACTTGGGAAGTTTAAATAAGTGGGATAATGCAGGGGATATTCAGTAACTCTTAGCAATTATTATACTCAGTGCAGCCCTGATGCTGACAGAAACCTCATGGTTGTCACAAACATTATTTCCACAAAAATCATTAATTTATACTCCTGTGAGGAATACCTGAGAGAAATGCCTTTTAAAATACTTCCAACAGACTGTCGCCAAAAAGACTTTGTAGCCACAGTTCTGATATTGACCAAATATAATTTTGGCATCAGCAGGTTATCTTTCAGCATTTTTTGAGTTGCAACTCAGTTATGGAAGAAAACATATGTAAGATACACTATCAGGCTATGAAGAGGCTCAGGATGGAGCCTTTGCCTAGCATTTGTGAAGTCCTAGGTTTAATCAATAATAACCGAAACAAGCAAGCTTTTTAAGACAAGGAGATAAGTGATAGAGATATATTACATTCATTCCAGTCAAATTGAGTTTCATTAATGAAAAATCATGTGATGGATAATCTTGACTATCAATTTGATTGGGTTAAGAGATCATTAAAGTGTGCTTCTGGGTGTGTCTGAGAGAATCGTGAGGGCGTGAGCTCAGGGACTAAGGCTAGTCCCCTTCCTCTTGCATTCCTGTCCTGAGCTCTGCTTCCTGGCTCCCATGGAGTGAGCAGCTTTGTTCTATCACTCCCTTTCTCCACAAGGTTCCTGCCTTGGAGCCAGCTGACACCTCTAAAACTATGACCCAAAATGAACTGCTCCTCCTTAAATTGTGGGTGTTGAGGATTTTGCCCCAGCAATGGAAAAGCTGATCAATACAGATCACATTAAGGGTAAGCAAAGATCTACTGGACCCCAAATCAATAGAGGACAGAGACAAGATCTATAATCATCCAATTTTCTACTTTCAGCCCTAGCTTAGTGCAATATCATGATTCAAAACAGCTCCCCCCACCAAACATCCACTTTCTTTAAGATTGTCACTTATCTAATAATCATATGTGAACATCTTAGGTCTGAAATGCTGAGATGCAGAGATAAATAAGATGATTTTTTCTCTTCTGAAGTTTATTATATGTCTGAAAAGCTGGGCGTGTAAACAATGAAATATAACAGGATATGTTAAGAACTTAACTAAAGAAATGAGCCAAGTCTCTGGTTAATAACTACAGAGTAATCAATTCTATCTGGCCATGTTGAAGTAATAATTCACTTAAATATTTGTTTTTTTTCTATATTCCTTCTATAAACATTTATGGTGCTGGGAAGACGTGGGGCTAATGACAGGAATATGGCAACAATTGAAGGTTTAGCCTTGTCACTGAGGAGTGTACACTGCGATGGAAAAGAAATGAAACAGTAACATGTGAGCTTCATCTTGAGAGATGGATGCTAGCCCAAAAGAAGGCTCCTGGCAAGGAAACGGACAAGAGCAAAGCAGAGATGTAGAAGGCAAGTGGTGTCATAGTACTGGTGAGGCTTGGGGTGGAGAGAATGGGATAGAGAAGCCAAAGAGAGAGAACACGGTGGGAGAAAGAAGGCTGGGAAGGCTGGAGCAGGATTATAAAGATGTAAAGGACATGCTGGGTTTTTATGCTGTTTTAAGGCTAATAAGAACTTTGCTGAGATTTATTAGAATAGAAATGATAAGATCAGTTCTGATTTCCGAGTATGTAAGTTTGACATAAAGAAGTCGTGGGAATCCGTTCAAGGAAGCAAACAGAATTACCCAGTAGTTCTCGTCAAAAGCCTGCTCTTGGGAAACAGTGGGAAGAGAGGCAAGGACTGAAGTGCGAGGCTCATACTGACAAGAGGGGCGGCCAGAGAAGTCGAAAATGATGCGCTTTGCATTTGGGTGACCAACTAGATACTACATGAGGATGAGCGAGTTTCTGGGATTAATTTGGGATCTCATAAATCCGAGGGATGATCTAGAAACATAGAAAAAAAGAAAAAGGGAATTTCGTACTATCAGTTTAGGCTGATTGGCATAGAGTTGAACCCCTATAAATAAATGAGTGTCAACCCAAGAATAGGTGGACTTGCAGAATTTTAAAAGGCTGGTTAAAAAAGGAAGAAAAAGAAAGGAAGGAAGGAAGGAAGGAAGGAAGGAAGGAAGGAAGGAAGGAAAGAGGGAGAGAGAGAGAGAGAGAGAGAGAGAGAGAAAGAAAGAAAGAAAGAAAGAAAGAAAGAAAGAAAGGAAGAGAGAAAGAAAGAAAGAGGAAAGAAAGAAAGGACTAGGAAAGTGTAACACAGACTGAAGACAGGGAGTTCAAGGAGGAATGTTAGCTGGTGACCTGAAGCCACATATACCAGAATTATGTGGTTTCTGCCTGTAAATGAAATTCTAAGACCCCCTGAATCTGTATGCCAAGAGATATGTCCAAAGAATCAGCATTTTTAACAATCATCCTAATGACTCTTATGAATGCTAAAATTGGTGCGCCTACTGTATGCCACAAGGCAGAACAGCACAGTAAGATGAGGCCGGGACAGAGGACCCTGAGTCTGGAAAGCAGAAAGTCCCTGCAGGGCTTGAGTTGTTCACCAAGTGTGTTTGAAACAGAATGTGTTTAGTCTATGTAAGGCACTGTGGGAAGGAAAGGTAGTTCATTATTTTAAGAAAGTAGGCAATGAAGACGAGTAAATATGGACTAGAACCTCCAGAATAACCTGAGCTCAAGGAAAAGCTAAATTTTTCCTTCATATAATTTATTCTGATTAATGTAGCTTCTTACTTAGAATAGCCTTACATTTGTAGGATAAAAGGAAGAAGTCAAAAGCAGAAGAAAAAGAAGAAACATTTGTAGATGAATCGAGATGATGAGGCAAAGATTCAGAGAAGGCTGGCATCCAGGGCACAGAACGAGGACACATAAATCAGTCCTCAAAAGTTTCCCCATTGTGGGAAGGCTGCAAGGAGGTGTTTGGGAGGGATATAGCAGGATTTCTCAGCTCTGTTGGTATCAAGTAATAGCAAATATTGGTTATGAATCCTTGTGGAAGGCTTGACATGGTTGCATGTTCACAGATTACTCTAACAAGAAGTTATGGTGATGATGAGCCTGTGATCAATGATTTCTGGTCCAGCCCTTATTTAAAATGCAGTTTCACCTTTAGACCAGAAATCCTCCTTTTGTTTTTGGAAGCATGCTCACCTCATTGGTACTCCTCTTAATATAAGAGTACAGTAGAGAAACAAAAAATATCTCAACATAAAGAGCATCACTTTGGCCCAAATGGAGAGGTATCTTCTTGAAAAAATATGGAGTCATGCTATTTTTAAGACTATAGGGAGGTTGTATGTTTAAAGGTGGATCTGTGATAGAATGATATCAGAGGGTAGCAAGTCATACTCAGAGTCACCAGGGATCCTAGCTCTGTGTGGCTAGGATGTCAAATAAGTGATTCCTAGGATGCAGACCGAATCTCCTGGGCTGTGTTCACCTCACATGTGTCAACTACCTGCCTTCTCTCTCCCTGCTCCAGACACTTCTGACACATCTCCCTGATCAAAAGCTACTGTTCTAAAGAAAATACCCTATAATCAAAGTACCTAGAATATTTTGATTTAAATTCCTTATAACTGATATCATCATTTCTACTACAGTTTCAATAAACCATTGTTCTCTTACGATGTGACATAATCACTTTTCCTCCTTGTGATTTTCTTCAAAGAAATATCACATAGCTGCTTTTAAAGTTATTTTCACCATGGTCAAGTATTAATTACGATCATTCATATTTGATTAATTATAATTAATAGTATAATATTCATGTATATAATATTTTAGAAAAATGCAGATTTAAAAGAATTACATTCATATTCTCCAATATATTATATTTATAGGAAATGGAAATGTACACAGTGTAATTTCACCCAAAATAAGAATGCTCTAATTAGCTTTGTAAGCACGAGTTGTACTTGGTTCTCAGACACTTCATGGAATCACCTTGAACAATATTTCCAAGAACTTTTATGTACAGTCCACTCATACTTCTCTCATTCATAAGACAAAATTGGAGAGTAGTCAGTGAATGACAGTTTTAGAAAGACTGCTGGGTGCAAATCTCAGGGAATATGTTCTGTGAATGACTATGGCATGAACATGAACTTGAAATTTAATGTAGCCCTGGCTATAGTGCCCCTGACTGAAAGGACAGTCTATGCTCAGTGGCCCCACTGGCACAGGACAGAAAACTTGCACATAACATTGAGACGTCTGTCCTGATTTTACTCCTGTAAGAATGTCCTCCCAGCAACCTCTCCCACTTGACTAGCTTCCTGTTTGCAGATTTGGTAGGGTCTGAATGCTGACTATACTTTGGAATGGGATTTTATTGCAAATTCATAATATTATTGAGGCTCACTAGAGGTCAGAGTGCTTGTTTCCTCCCTATCCTTGTTTTAATTCCCTGGTTTTATTTATGGACAAGCTGGCCGCCTCTAACTTCAGTTCTTTGAAAAGTTGGAACCATAAATTCCTACATTTGGATTTTTCCCTCCCCCTGCCATGCTACTAAGTTCAATGTTTTGCACAAAGTTGGACATTATTTAAATGCTTACTAACCATAAATAATTAGTATAGTTGGTACAATATTTTTATCTGTTTAACTTTTTAATTAAACATTGATATTGTGTCCACTTTTTCCTCTAGGTCTAACTTTTGCAAATGGTCTATTTGTCAAGTACTAACATTTGCTAGTGTTCTTGGTTCAAAACCCACAAATCTGATCAAAAGGTCCAAAACATGAATAAACTCTGTTCTACTTGACTGTCTATAGCAGCAAAATAAATGACAGGATTTACAATGCTGAATAATATTGCATGACTTCCAAGTCAGAGTGGTTAGTGTACGATACGTCAAGGGCATTGTGACATGGAAATGCTTGTTCATATAGTCCATTAGGAACAAGTTCCTTTCTCAACCTAAGGTATAAATTTAGTAAAGACAGTGGGAGTGGACATTTTAGTAGTTCTCCTTTATCATTTTAAAAAAACTGTCACTTACTACAAATAGCAAACTACCTTGTTTTTTGGGGGAACTGATGCGAGCGGGCAGGAAATGGGTAGTAAAATCCCTGTGTACTTGCTCTGGCTTAACAACCTTGCTATTTGTAGGTCAGGGATCATAGGATAAATGCCTCTATTATTTTTTCTCCACTATTTCTAGAAAGGAAATCCTTGGTTAAAGTGTCACAACATTTTAATTATCTATCATTGTAAGAAGTTGAGAATCATTACTTTTGGTAGCATCCAGGATTATAAGTGCAGATGTCACATGTCTGGGTGAGGTGAACAAGCCCAATATATGTTTAAGTCCTTGCAGTTCATGGTTCTCTATTCATAGTTCAATGTGTATCTCAGTCACCTCACCTTTGTTAAGAGGGATTCTTTAAAATCCAATTTCCAGAATATTAACACTGTCACCTGAATGAATATGAATGAATATATATATATATATATAATATTTTATGCATGTATCACTACTTCCCTTCAAACTAATTTAGTATATCTATAACTCCAACAAAACAAAACCTAAATACAAAATATAATAGAACCAAGTATACCATTTGTAACCCTATTCATTTACAGGAATTTATTTGGGGGAATAACATGATAAAACAAAAACATTTTTAAAAAACTAAAAGAAAAATTCTGTCTTACTGTTATTCTAACAGGAGAAAAATCCTAAGAAGTAAATATTTGCATAATGTACTAGTTACTATTTTAGATACAAATTTGTACATTTAACCCATATATCTTATAAGATTTATATTAGCAAATGGTCAAAAATTAACTGACAGACATAAACAAAAGTAGTTTTTACACAAAATTCTACAGCCCTCTGAAATCTGATTCTTATTTATTAAAGAGAAAGTTTTCAACTATAGAGCCATGAACTGGCTAAGGCTGAATTTTAGTTTGACTAAAAGCCCATCCTTTAAATAGCAGGCGATGGCCTCACTGGTCTTTTTCTGAATCTCCTTCTTGTGTGTCAGCCTCTCTCTGTAGCCATTACCCTCACAAGATAACTGAAATACCAAGTCATAATAAAGGCCATTAGCTTTTTCATTCAGCTGCACATGCCCAGTAGATGAACCAGACAATAAACCAAAAATAACTCTTTAGAGTCCATGGCCCACAATCTACTAACACCAATCATTTTCATGGAATGATGCAAAAAACTCTGGATTAAAGTTTCTGGTGTCTATGCTATAACCCTACGTAACCTGAAAGCTATGTGCCATGGGAGAAACTCAAAGAGATTCCTGCCTGGTGATGTCGCAGTTGCAGTCCGGGAGGTCTGCATCCACACTGGCGTCCTCTGCCATCCTCAGGGCACGCAAGTCCTCTACCACCACCATGAAGCTTCCACTTGCAAAAGTTAGGATCTGCAGAGCAGAAGGCTAAATCCCGAGTGGGGATGAAAGTTTCCCCTTCTCTGTGTAGAGAAGTTTGAAAATGCTCACTCCAGACAAATGGTGGTAGACTCTGCCTGATAACATGACACTGAGCGGTGACAAGTGGTCATGATTCTAAATAAAACCCACATTCATTAACATGTGCCAGGCCTGATCTCCTGGAATGTAGGCCACGAGGGTAAGAAGGGGAACAAGCTCAGCGTAATCTGCAGAGAGGAGGCAGCTACAGGTCTAAAGAAAGGATATCAAAAATAATGCCAGTTGCATATGCTCCACCCTTCTGGATGGACAGGCAACTTTCCTTGCAGGGTGTTTGGGACACTGGAAAGGCTACTTGAAAAAGACAAGTGATTCACATACAAACTAATGAGCAAAACTTCCACAAGGACAGCGAATTGTAGTAGAAAAATGGAGCAACTTCTTTTCTTCAATTCAGTCAGCTCAGTGGTGTAAGTAGAACAGACACAGGTCATTTGGGAAGGGAAGAGGGAAAAGATTTGCTGTGGGTAAGTGCTTGGGCTGTACCTTTGGGAAGACTATTTAAATATTAGTCTTCCCTTCATGTATTCAAAATGTTTGCCCTGTTAAAAATAATGATGTAAGTAATCTTAGTGCTTGGGGGTTCATGAAGACTGAGTTCAAGGAAAGCATGGGCTATGTAGAGAAACCCATAAAAAAAAAAGAGAAGAAGGAAAGAGGGATGGAAAGAAACATAAAAAGAGGAAACAAAGGGAAAAATGAAAAAGGAAAGAAAAGGAAAAAAGAAAAGAAAGAGAAAAGAAAAGAATGGTGTAGGTGACAAACATAACATGTTTATTTTAAGATAATTTTTCAGGTCTATTCATTTGCTTGATGGGTTCCAGTTAACTTTTTTGTGTGTGAATTTCAAGAGTTTCCAAATTTCCTTTACTAAGCATATAAGACATGCAAAAAATATCCAAAAGTGTACACCACGCTATGTTCTGCTTTAATGAATCACTGTGGGCAAACGCTGGAAGACTGGGGAGTTCTGGCTGAGACTGGTTCATTGAATTTAGTACTTCAGCTGGCAGTTCATAGCTGAGGACAGGTGTGGGAGAGTTTGTGCAGCCTGTGTCCCAGTAAAAGGGAGAGGGAAAACAAATGTGGTAGCCAAGTGTCTTGGGAGAAGCCAAAAGAGAAACTGTGAATCCAATGTGGCATTAAACACCAAGGTAAATTAATGATCAGTATGTTATTCAATCTAATCCTGAAGGAGGTAATTAGAGACGGATTATATCTGTACATGATGAGGCCCTATAGAAACTGGCACACAGACAAGCATCTAAGTGACTATAATGCAAAGCATGTGTACTTTATATGTATATAATTGATTCAATCTTATTAATGTGTCTTTTCAGAAAGTGAAGTAGATAACATTTAGGAAATGTTTACCTGAAAAGCCATATAGACATGTTACAAATATACACAGTTTTGAATAAAAATTGGCACAGTCCTATGTAATGTTGGTTAATAGCTTGGCCTACACTAAGCCAGCTGCTTCCAGTTACATTATGTTAAATCTTGTTAAAAATATCACTGACATAGTACATCCCAATTATCCACACCATTGAGTCACTAAAATTATAAAGGAAACTTAATGGGTTTAGCTGGATTGCATGGACATCCAAGCCAGTTCATGAGCAAGAATTTGACAGAAAATCCAGAGGGTATTTACTAAAGTGGGACACCTTGCTAGAAAAAAGGTATTTATAGTATAAGAGGCTTTGATTTCTCCCTCTAAAATACAAATTTGTTAGTGACCAAGATGTGAGAATGAATACAGCTTTGGGACTCTAAGCCTTCATATGTCTGATTGTTGAATAATTTCAGCTGAGATGTACATTTTATCTCCTTGTGTACCAGAGCGCTGAGCTGTCTAGTTTACTCAACTGCTTTGCAAATCTGCATCCCCATATAATCTCCTTGGGGAAAGGGCCTCTATCACTGTATTCTCCAGATTCCAGCAGTTGCCATCAGATTGTAAGTACTTTACAAACAGGACTGACAAATCAGATTGCCCAAATCATTCACAGAACCTAAATTTCATTGAACTGCATTCTTTCTAACCAGGTAAAGGAAACCACAGAATTGCCAGGCAGGAGAACATAGTTCTTCACATAACAGGTTTTAGTGACATAAAGTGCAGATTCTGCCACTCAACATGTGTGTGATCACGAACAAGCTCGAGCTTCAACCTGTACACTGGCAAAATGGGTGCAATGAAAATGCTCGCCCCAGAAGGCACTGTGAATGCGTAAGAAGATGCATGTGATGCCTGTGGCGTGGCCCTTGGCAAAAAGGAAGGCTTCAAGAAATACTGGTATAGTGCTGTTGTTAAACATTTAAAAAACTGAGAAACATTCATTCCATTTTGTTTCAGCATCATTAAAAGAAATCATCTCAACTTGAGTTAGACACTCTTTCATAATTTCCTTATAGAAGAAAACAGTGTTTTCAAACTCAGCATACAGAATTGTGATGCCCTATATGTAAAGGGCACTATTTCATGTGCACAGGACAACTGAGGAAAATGATTTGAGACTTAAAAAGCATATTATGGGATAGCCCCCAAATGGGTATAAATCAAGAGTATTGGTAACATTCCATCTTTTATAACTGCCATGATGATGAACATCTACATAGACATATTATTAACATAAATATTCATTCCTTGAAATATTTATCAACCCCATATTACATTTGGCAATTTTTTTGCAGTGCTGGAGATTAAACCTATGGCCTTGCACAGGCTAGGTGAGCATCCTACCACTAAGTCACACTGCCAGCTTGTGATTCAATTAGTAACCTGGAGGAGGCTGCCTGATCTCTTGGAACTTACATTCCAACATGAAGCGAAGTTCACCTACAAGCAAGCATCTACTTAGTCATTCCCTCCCTTAACAGCAAATAACAGTGCATCCTTCAATCACACCAGCATCTGTATTGCTCCTAAAGACCTTCATATTTTTTTAAGTTGACTGTTAATCTCTTTTATTCACACTGGTTTCTGCAACAGAGACTAAATATAACCTGCCTCTCAGGTCTGAGGAAATACCATAGTTACTATTAAGGCTAAGCACAAAATTACAACAGTGAAGCATCTTATTTTTATAACTAAGTAGAGTGGTAACTATCAGCTTTAGTCTTATATGTGCTAACCAAAAATATACCAGGATATGATGTCACTTTTTTTTCATTTTCTGTTTGCTATGGTAGATAAGCAGTTTCTCTTTCTTCCCTATAGAGACTGCTTTTCCATGAAGTCCTGAAATAAAGAACCTTCTCTTGAGAATGGGTATTATTTGGATATGACTCTTTCCCTCTCAGCTACATGAAAATAACACCAGATTTACAAACCAGGTAGAATTTTAAAGTTAATGAAAATGTCCTTTGTGAGAACAGCATGAATGCTTTTCAAAATGGTGGGATAACACAGGAAGGAAGTAATTTATGGGGTTATTTTTAGCTAAAGTATAAGGGGGAGGCTGAAAAGGCTTTAAAGTTCTGCATGCACGTGTCCTAATGAGCTGGGTCCTTTTTTACCTGGCTGCGATGAGATCCAGGAGATGCTGCCAGCGGTCGTTGACCTTTCCCAGCTTGTACTCAATCTCAGATGCTTTGCTTTCGTGGCTGGCTTTGGCAAGTCGTTCTCCCATTTGCTGGAGCTGTATTTTGTTCTCCTGGGCAACAGCAATTTCCTCTTGATAATCCTGCATAATAAATAGCAATCACAGAGGTCAAAAAGCATATTCTTAATGCATTCATTCAACTTCTCTAGAAACATAGTAATTATAGTTTTTCACTGATTAGAAGTAGTTTGGGCATGAGGAACACCATGTGAAAATCAGTCCATGTGCACAAGAATTAGTAGTGTGTAACTATTATTTTCAGTATGTTTGCATTTAGTCTGGATTAAGTTTTTTTTAAATGATTGATTGATTGTGGTACTGGGGATTGAAACTATGGCCTTTGCACTGAGCTCCATTCCTGGCCATCACTCCCCAAACTTTAATTTTGAGTGAGTCTTTTAAGCTACTAACTTGCTCAGCTACTAACTTGGTTCAAACTGGCAACTCTCTTGAATCTCCCTCTCAGAGTGATAGGATTACAGGTGTGCGTCACCACATTCAGCTCAGATTAATTTTTATACAGATATTCTTGGAGGGATAAGGAGATGCCTCTGTGTACTTAACATGGGCATTAAAATAATAAAAACACAGATACAAAACTTGAAGGACATAATAGTGGGAAATTACACTTTATTGTTCAATCACTAAGCTGGTGATATATTTAGAATCAATCCTTATAGAAATAGTTAACAAAAAGCATATGATATAACCATTTCTATTTCTTTTCCAAATGAATAAAACCACAATTCATCCATTCAAAAAAATGAACTAAAAAGTTCTTTTAAATTTTTTTTATTAGAACATGTTTGCAATACATGCTGTGTACACTTGTCTGAGGATTTGGTATATAACCCTTCCTTCCTTCCTTCCTTCCTTCCTTCCTTCCTTCCTTCCTTCCTTCCTTCCTTCCTTCCTTCCTCCTTCCTTTATCTCTTGATCTCCTTCCATTTGAAAAGATTTATCTTCCTATTACCTATCTTTTATTTTGCTTTTATTTATAATTTAGGTTTCTCATACTGGAGAAGTCATGTAATATTTAAGCTTGTGTGTCTGATTTACTTCACTTAACATTAAGCTTCAAACTGCATCCATTTTCCTACAAATGGCTTAAATCTATCTTTATGGCAGAGTAGTACTCCATTATGTGTAAATGCATTTTCTTTGTCTATTCATGTATTGACGGATGTATAGGCTGCTTCCAAGATTTAGCTAATATGAATTTCACCACTAAACACATGGGTATGTATGTGTCAGTGTAATATGATGCTTTTAACTCCGTTGGGAAGAGACCTAGAAGGAAGGGGAAGCTGGGTCAAAGCTATTCCCTTCTAGAAGTTCTGAACTGTTATAAGAAGTTGGGCACTACTCTGGGTGTAGGGAGCTAGCAATGAACAAGACAAAGTCCAGGCTTCAGGGGTACTTGCTGCCCCATGGGGCTTCCATGCTACATAAATGACAAGGGAGTAAATATGAAAATCACATCATACATCAGATGGTGATATGTACTAACCAGAAACAAACTAAAATGACACCAAAGTGATTCTTTGTTCAAAAATAATGTGGAAACTTTATTGAAATTATAAAAATATTTCCAAATGCTACTCAATTTAATCAGTCTTATATAGACATGAAAAATATCTGGATCCAAATGAATATATGAAATTTTTAAATATGTATTTAACTCAAAAAATAACAGGAGGCCAAAATTCTCAACAAAGTCTTTCATTGGTATTGATGGACTATAGACCGTGTTTTACGGAGAAAATTTCTGTTTAATTTACCCTAATAGTACCCTTTACTTTTACCTCCTCTCTAGTGACTTTTTGTCTCTTTAAAAACAGAAAAGCAAAATAAGAGAAAACTGATGCAAATGATTCCTGCTCAAAGAGAGTAGATAATGTATTTCATCACAAATTGAAAGTATTCAATATATTTTGTATATAAAGTAGGCCTTGTCATGCAAGTCTTTCTCTTTTTTAAAAAATAAAACTAAATATAGTATTCTTTTGACAAGAAAGTAATTGTAAAGCCATCTTCTGTGCCTGCTGAAAGGATACCAAAGCGTTCTGTAGCATGAAAACCTGAGCAGCTCGGCGCCCTCACCTTCTTGAGCTTCTCTATCATTTCCTCAATGAGAATGTCTCCATTCTGAGAAACTTTGCTTTCCATCTGAGTCAGCCACTCACAGAGCTCCTTGTTCTTTTCACTGAAGACCGCCCATTCATTCAGTCTCTCACCTACTTGCTGTCGCCTTAAGGAGACCTGGAAAGTGGGAGAACATGCACAAGGATAATGACAGAGGACCTGACACCCCCAGGATAATAGCGTTAACCTGATGCTGGCTGGACTAAAATGAGCAATGGTTGTGCATCCCTTGAGGCTACTGCTGCCTGAAATACAGACCTGGCCACCCATTTTTTTTGTATACTATGAATAATGCTGTTACAAACCGACAGGCACAAATGGACATTTTCATTTCTCTTAAGATATTTACCTAGGAGTATAGCTGCTAGATCAGAGCTATTTTCCAAAGTAGCTGCAGCATCTTACATTTTCTCCAGCAGTACAGTTCAATTTTTCTTCACCCTGTTCTACACTTGTCTTCTTGATTATAGCCATGCTGGTGAGAGTGCAGTGCTATCTTACTATGGTTTTGGTGGGCACTTTCCTAATGACTCATGATGCTGACAAACTTTTCTTATGTTTCATGGCCATTTGTACAAGGTATGCTCAAAATATATGGTAAATGTTTACATTAAAAGCATTATTATAGTAAAAGACACACTGCCATTAATCCCCCTCAAAATAAGCCTCACTTCAAATATATTTACCCCATCATTTTTGTGACTTTCTGAAGCAGTTCTGGAAGTGTTCTTTAATGTCTTCACATGCTATGATGCAAAATATGGCAAATCCTGCCACTGAGCGCCACTCAACAGAGAAGCAGCTTGTAAGAAAGCTATGGTGTGTCCTTATCCACCTGCACACTGGATGTGGCCCCATACAACTTTTATCTCTTCCCTAAGATCAATGACCTTGAAAAGATAAATATTTTACATCCATTTGAAGCACTGAGGCAGTCATAAGAGAACGGCTCTAGACACTCAGGAAAGAAGACTGCAAGAGCTACTTCGGAGAGTGGAAAGAAGGATGGACTGGGTTGCTCAAGTGAGGGGGAGTGTTCTGAAGGGGATAACTGTTGATGTGACTTCTACCATAAGTTTTTTAAAAGTTTAAATGTTCACTGAATTTTTAAATCATATCTCATATATCTTCTTTGTAGAATCTATCAAGTTAATTCCCTTCCCTCATTAAAAGTTGAGCTTTTCTTTATTATTGAGTTTGACATGTGCTTTATGTATTGTAGACAATGGGCTTGTTTCTTTTTATATCTAGGTCTAGAGAATAATTTCTAGGAATGTAAGATTTTGATTTCATAATACTCTTGTTTCTGTAGTGATGATGGAGTTAACAAGGAATATTTCTAGTGATACTAAACTACACATTAGCAAACACAGATGATGAGTTTGAAGACGGTTTGAAGGTGGCCTTCATACTGATCTATTAATGCTACATTCCACTGTTGGTTCCACAGCATTAACACATACTGCTAGATCTCCTGTCTCGTCTTAACATTTTATAATGAAAAATTTCAAAACAAATAAAAATCGAAAGAACAGTATGCTACACAACACAGACATATGCCTTAGACTCTAAAATTATTAACATTTTGCCACATTTTGTTTTAAAGCACACATTCCTAAATCTATTAGCTCATTTACTTTTTGTGTACTTTAAATGAATCTCTTTTTTTTTTTAGATCAAAATGAAAATATTTCAAAAGTGCAATACACTTCCTGGCTTTAAATTCTGTTTAGGATTGGCTCTGTTAATAATTATACAGATAATATTGACAATCCCATACAATCCTGTATGCTCATGATTCTATATCTGAGAAAACATTTTAGAATTAGCCATGTTCCTTGTTATCTCTCTAATGATCAGTTCTCGAAATTTGAGCTGTCCATATAGTGAGCCACACGATCTACCAGAGTTTGTAAAATTTCACCATTAAAAACTCATACTTTTCCAATAATTACAGTCATTTAGCATAAAAAACCACTGAATAAGGTGTCACTGATGAGTACATTAAGTATCTTCCCATTAATATAATTTGGCTTATCATGAAATTTTCTTTGAGGCAAAATAAAACAGAACAGTCAAAGGGCAGCAAAATCACCTGGGGTTAGAGACTGATGGGAAGAAAGAAAGCTAAGAAAACACAGATTAAAAAGTTCTGTAAACACATTCCACCTACTGTTAACTCGCCAGGATGGTACTGAAGAGCAGGGTGGTTTATGCCCCTTGCCTCTCTGACTCAGAGTAGAGTCAGCATTCCAGATCTGCTGGAATGCTAAGATTGTGAATGTTCTTTTTTTTCTGGATGTGACTTTTTGGTTTTAATCACATAGCACCAGCCTCAGGACTCTGGCTATAGTTAATATTCTAGTTCAATTGGCTTTATAAGAGGAAACTGCATTTTCACATTGGCAAATGTTTTCTAAGAACAGGTTAGAAATACCTGCCTTTAGACTTAGGATGAATTTCTCTGGCTCTGAGCAGTTTCCCCCCAAGGGTTGGCCAGGACCTAAGAATCAATATTATGGTCACTCTTACCGGTATTTGCAGGGAGGAGGACTGTATAATACAACTTCTGTCTGTTACTTTGAGAGGTACACATTATTATCCCTACTCCAGAGCCAACAAGAGGGACAGATTTGAGACATCTCTTTATGGTGAATAAAAGTGGGCCTGGCAAAACTCAAGTCTTTGATACAGATGGCAATACAACATTATGATAAAATATCATGATGTAGTTGAGACTCAAAGTCAGTCTCTGTCACTTAGTGGTGACAGGACCAAGGAAAGGCTACTCATATTCCCTGAGCCTTAATCTCTTGGTTTGCAAATTAATCTTATGTTCTTCCTCAAACTCCTTACACAGATGTTTACTGTGTTTAATAAATAATGTTCTTCCATGTTGCAGCCTTGCCCTGTATACTAGATACAGCAGGTTGACAGTATGACACAAACACAAAAAGCACTGAAGAGAGGGACTGGTCCACACTGAAGACGCGGTCGTGCTGCTGTTGTTTATTAGTATTACTATTATGCATCATTTTTTCCTCCTTTGCACTCATGTATTCAGTATCTCCCCATGAGAAACTTGAAAATATATTTCTTTGTTTCACTTTCTCTTTTTTTTTTGTACTGAAGATCGAACTCACACTCACCAGGTAGGTGCTTATGCCATTGAGCTAAATCCCAGGCCCAAAAAATATTTCTATTCCTCATCACTCATCAAGAAATTTTGCTTTCATTTGCTTACAGTTAAGATACAACCAAAAGAAGAAAAAGGTAAAGTACAAGCTCTGGGTGCAAACCCAGACCACAAGCTCTTCAAAAACAATTCATAAGCAGGATGTATAGCTTGTTTTTGTTTATATGACTGATATTTAGGTTACATACATATGTAACTAGCTCTTTCTTTAGATTCCATCAAAACCCTCAAATTGCTCATCAGACTCCACACATATTTACATTTTCTTAAGGACACAAATCTGCTGCACAGCCTGCAAAGTCTGCGACATCTGTACAGGAAGTACATCCTTTTATACTTCAAGTATTTTTACCGTGACACTTTGAAAAACAACCCCAAACTACCAGCAATTACCGAGATGTTATATGTTTATATTTCAAAGAGAATTATACACAGTCTGATAAAGTAAAACAAATAAAAGCAAACATAACCCTTGGCTATACCCAGGCACAACAAATCACGTATGGAGTCTATTAGAAAGCAAGATTCTTTGATGCAATTATACTTTCTTTGTGATAAGTACTTACAGCCTATCTTCCTTGTTCTCACTGTGGTACCAGCTACTCCTGACTTCTTACGAACTGCTTTGGGAGGAAGACAACAGGCTACTTGCTCCTTAGCAGAATAACGCTGTAGTCAACTAAAGTTTTTGACTTTTACAGTGAGAAATGGGCACAGGTTCACTTCCTGTTGTGGTTTCATACTTGATACAAGTCCACCGGAAGCAGCTCAAGAACTAGACAATTGTCTACATCCCTCCTCGAGAATTATATCTTGGTACCTCAGCCAAACCCATGGCTAAATAATTTAATATACACTGAAATAGTATGGGGTGCGTGTGCCTTAGCTTCTTTCCTTAGGACACTTGAATTTTTATAGAAAAAGTCTAGAAACACTGTATATTCCATCAGCTACATGTTTAGTCTAATCATAGGTGCAAGGCATTAATTCTTCTCAGGATATTATAATCAATAGTAACTTCCAAAATGTGCTTTCATACAGACCATTCCTACATATATCTAATTTTACTGGGCAGTTTTATAAGATATGTTTAAGAATCAGTAATAAGAATACTTTCTTGGCACTGTTATACAACAAGTTGTACTGATTAGAGAGTATTTAATGATACATAATCTTCTTAACCTCCAAAATACTAAAATTATCATTACTACTTTATCCTTAGAGAAATAAGTATAAAGATATTAAACTGATGTATCGGCTTAATTATTAACAACACATATTAGACATTTGCTCTTCTAGGCATTGGTCATACAAGAAAATAGTCTTTGTATTTGAATGGACTCATACTCTTGGAATCAGATCATAAACATTTAAAAAAGAATAATAGTGTGTCACATCATGGCATAGACTGAAAAGGAGATGGGAATTTTCAGGTCCAAGCAAATACTGGGAGCACAGCATTTCAAAAGCAGGAGGTGGTGGGATGTGAAAGAACATCTGTCAGGAAATCACGAGGGAAGAGGCTGTTGCCCCAGGTAGGAAGGATCGTGAGCAGGGATGGTCATGTAGGTCTGTTATGGAAACAAAAGCCAAGTTCTGAAGTGCTCTCTTGCTTAAGTCTTTGTAGGCACCAGTTAGCTACAGAAATGGATCTTGCTAACTTCATTTTATCTAGTATGTTAAAGATTATTAAGATAGCAAGTAGCTATCTTAATTAAAAAATTAAGAAAGCTGGATGCACAGTTTACATGAGTAAGTGAATAATGTTGTCATGATTTACCATTACTGGTACCCACTAAATATCTTCCACTTATATATCATGGTAAGATCTTTCCTTTATAAAATTATAAAATAACTGACTACATGGTTCTGTTTTCATTGTATGTTACATATTCCTATTTGATACTTTTCTTTGTTTGGAAGCCTTCTTACTGCCTTATTTCCCTTTCAAGTTTGCCTTGGGAAATCTGTCTCCTGTGTAAAGAAACAAAAAGAGGGGGAATAAATCCTATGAAATTCTCTTTGTACACCAAATTATCTGAAATCTAAAACCAACAAAATTGGCAAAGAACAAAAGTTATACAAATTGTAAAACTAATCAATACACTGCAAAAAATTAATGGTAACTCATTCAAATATTGTTATAAGGATTTTGTTTTTAGGTCATTCCCCCAAAAGGATAGGGTACATATATTTCTCAGTAATTTTAGAATACTCAAAGTCTGATACAGGATCTCCTCTAAGATAGTGTGCATACAAAAGGATACTTAATAAACCAATCAACTATGGTTACCAAGGTTGTACAATTGTGAATACCTAGGAAAAAGACATGCTAAGTCAAGAGGAAAAATAGTGGTTCCATGTACAAAACCACACAGTTAAAACTTCAAATCAAGCAATGTTTCTCCGCATGCTTATTGAAAACACCACCAATACCTACTTAGCGAAAAACCACACCTGTGAGATACACCAAATGTTCCCTCTTAAAAATATTATGGCAGCCTGTGAAAGAGAAAGGAAAAGAATCCAGTGTGGATGCATCCAAAATATAATGTTAAGATTGAGGTCTCTTAATGTGAACTAAGCTGGCAAAAACCTCAAGGTTCTTTCTTTGCCCACAAAGGAAGTATGAGCTATGGGGTGCATTTAATTGTGGGTCAAACCATTTGACACAAAAAATCAGTCACTTTCCAGTTTTCCATCCTCATGAATATTCCCAGGCTCAGAGCTTGTCTTACCTGGCGGCATAGTTCTTCCCACTGCCTCTGCAGAAGCTCTATGCGTTCCTTAAGGATGGAGATGTCATCAGCACTGACATAGGCAGCGAGGGTGCCCCTTAGCAATGTCAACTCTGCTAAGTCATCTGTCCAGCTCCCAACTGCATTTTCTAATTCCTACATTCAAATTAAAAGAAAAAAAATCCTAAATCTCCATGCACAAAGACTATTAACAACTTCACAGCGGTTTTTGAAATTCCCTCTAGGTACAATTCTCTTTCCATCCCACTCTATTTGAGCACCTAATTCGTTTTTTGCTTTATTTGTTCCCTATCTAATCTGATAAATATCAAAGTCTTCTAATAAAATGAGTCGGTCTGCTTGCAGCGTCTCCCCTACCATTTCTTTGTCATCTCACTGATCTTTTTGTTGATGGTTTTTCCTGAACTAAAGTTTCATTGCTGCATTGATCTTCTTTACCTTAAACATATCTTAAGCCTATTCTTTTCTTTTTGTTTAATTACTAATCACAATAATGAATATTTAAAAAAAAATCTCCTTAACTTTAACTTGCATTTTCAAATACTTAGTTGCTACATTTGGTGATATATATATTTATAATTTAATAGTGGAGATTTAGTACTGCTAGTATTAAATTTAAAATAATTGAATGAATATATTTTCTGCACTATCAGAGATTTGTTACTGAAAAAAGATTTTGTGTGGGGAATGATTTGAGAAAAAAAAAAAAACACCTTTAACAATATTCAAATGAGTTGACATTAGTTTTTACAGTGCTTTGACCAGTTTTGCAATTTGTGCAACTTTTATTCTCTGCCAACTGTTGTTTTTAGATTCCAGCTAATTTAATGTATGAATAGAGAATTTTGCAGGGTTTATTCCACCTCCTTTGTCTCTTCACACAGAAGACAAATTTCTAAAGGCAAAAGTAATTAAAGGTACTGTTTGTGGCTAACTTTCTGGGCAATTTGGGTAAACAAGGCTTTATCCTGAATTTCCTAGGTAATGACTTCGTTTCGCTAATAAGGGTGGTTTGAGGAACAGTGGCAGAGACATAGATGGAAATGCCTTCTTTTAATCTACAAACTAAAAGTGGGGTAATTGTCAAGAATTCTGGGACATGAAAAATGAGGTCCATGGTTATAGATCTGGCTAAAAGACTAAACCATCCAGGTGGATTAAATATGCAATATTTTTGTTTATATTTTTTTCTTTTTTAAAAAATTTATTTAAAGAGAAAAAAAACATGTAAAGGGTAGAGATAATACAGAATTTAAAAAAAAGACAGTAAGAAATCACTGGTTGATAAATCACATATTGTCCTCTTAGAAATAGTTGTTCAAGTTACAAAATTAAACCATACAAAGTAGATATTCCAACAGTGAGACTGTAAACAGCTACGCATGCATCAGTCTCTACATGTATTTCTATAAACTTAAAGTTTTAAAATCTAACTGAGATCAAGTAAATAATACCTAAATAAATATCATGTCTGAGGATTTAAAAACTCATTTTTTTTTAATTTAAACAGAAACAAAAGCATGTAAAGGGTAGAGGTAATACAGAATTCCAAAAAAAAAAAAACATAAACAATAAGAAATCACTAGTTGATAAATTGCATGTTGTCCTCTTAGAAATAGTTGCTCAACTTACAAAATTAAAGCATACAAAGTAGATAGTCAAACAGTGAGAGTGTAAACAGCTATGCATGCATGAATTTCTGCATGTATTTCTATCCTTTCTGTATTAGAGGGAAGAACAAAACTTAGTGAGACAAAACAAAACAAATTCCTATAAAAACATGAAACCAAAAAGTCATATAAAACCACAGTACAAGGTGATCTATAATGATTACTATGTTGTTTGTTATTATCTTCAATAGAATGTCTACATCATCAGGCATAATTGAATATAGCAATATAATTGAGTATATCAGTAAATAATAATAGTAGTAAAAATAAAACATTGTAGACAGTATAAAACTTCAAAGGCAGGTAATAATCAAACCAGAGTGGATATTCTAGTGGATCTTGTCATCTCAAATGCAGTTGCCTATACTCTCAGACTTGATACTATCAATCATAACAGCTTTGAATAAAATCTATCAATACAAAACTGCAACTGAACAAACCATACTCGATTACGATCAATCATGGTAAAACAGTGTAGGTTTTACAGAGCTTTAGATTAAGTTAATGGGAAATTAAGGATGATTGCCGTACTATATCCTGTTATTTTCAGGATTACTGTCTGTGCCCTCAAATCTAGTACAGGTAGAATGATTGGAACAGAATATAATACATCTAAGCAGAGTAGTGTGAGTAATGTGGGTTTTAAATCCTGATGCACTATTAACAATATAGCATATCAAGGCCATCTATATTAGAGTTTCTAGTTATCTGTCTCTGCCTCATTTCTGCCATGCTGTTTTCCTGCCTTTGTTTGTCTGCTTTTCTCCTTCATTCTACTGCCTAACCCACTCATTGAGGCCTTTCTGCCACTGTTCCTAATGTTTATATTTTTATAGATATAAAGTTGTTACACCAATGTAGAGATTTTCCTATTATCTTACTAAATTCTACCCCCAGCTCAAACATCATTTTTAATGTATGGAGTAAAAAGATACAAAAACTACAACCAGAAACCAACTGGCTCAAACTGTCCACTAGGTAAGTGGACATGGTTAAAATATAGACTTTAGATTCAGGCAACACTTACAATTGCTAACTCTGAAAAGAGTCACAGTCTTAAACTCTTAAACTTCTAGAAGCTCTAGTTTTCTCTTCTGCAAAAGGAATGTAACAGAAAGTCCTTATGAGGGTGTGTGAATGCCACCCACTAAAACAGCACTGGTATAGTTATCAGCACAAAGAGGGAGACTGATGAATCCCCCTTTCTCCTTTTCAGAATATTTTTTTAAATATTTTTCTTCTAAATTTATGACCATAGGCTAACATAAACTTTTAACCTTCACATAAAATTTCACTCACCAACCACAATATATTGTATATTCTTTTTTTCATTTTTCCTAACTCTGCTTTTTTCTTCCAAGTTTCAAAAATTATCTTTGAATTTTAGTATTAAAGGAAAAATTCTTATATCTCTATTTTTCACAATGTCTAGACTTTTGCTGACAATGTCTCTCTTGTAAATACTTATAGCTTCTTAGTCAAGGTGAAGCAGAGAACTTTTGGTTAAATCCGGGTCATTTAAGTAAGTATAACATTTTAACCAGAGTTAACACTACAGAAGTAACTTGCAAATGATTAGGGACTACAAAGATGTACAATTTGAAAGAAAACCATTTATAAAGGTACTTTGCTCACCTGACTGCTGGTCAGGTCTCTACTTGCCTACACAGGTGTGAACACAATAATAAATCCTATAGCTACTAAATCAAGTTGGGCATCCTGACCTCAGAGTGCATTGAGTGGTCAGTACTAGCACTGATTTGCTTCCAAGTATGCTTTGACACACTGATTATAATCTTTAGCTACAGTTCTGAGTAATTTAAGGATCTGGTGACACCATGTGTTCACCAAGATCAGCTATTTTTCCTGCTATCTTTGCAGATAGGGTTGAAGGGCAGGGCTGCTATCGGCAGATTCTCCAGGCTGCCAGTTCTTATTCTGCTTTGTAAATGTGACTCTTCTGATAGAATAACTCCCAGTGTACATGCTTTTATTTCTTTTGTTTCAGCTTTTAAGAATATTTTATACTGTATTTTAAATTTTCATTTACTTCCTCTGGGAGATCTATAAACTAGACTATACTTTTATCAATTGTAATGAATCAGCAAAGCAAATTTCACCCAAAAGTTGTCTGCTGTAATGTAATCCTTAGGATCCTGTGTCTACCAGTAGACAGTCACAGGGTTTGCTGGCTTATGCTTTCACAGGTATTGTCCCAGCAGAGGCTCACAGACAGGTGATGGTGACATGAGGACACCTCCTCCCTGTCCCTTACCTTGCACCGCATTAGCTCTGCATGGAGTTCCTCGTGGTGATCTGGTAGAGGTTGAGAAAGCTTCCTTTTGAAATTTTTTAGCTTCTCCAGAGAATCAGCCACCCCTTTCTCACATTTTTCCCAGTCCTATAATAGAAGAGAAAAAAAATGCATGGATCTCTCTCTCTCTCTCTCTCTCTCTCTCCCTCCTCTCTCTTTTCCCTCTCCTCTCCCTCACTCCCTCCCTTCTTTCCATCCTTTCTTCCTTCCTTCCTTTTGGCATAAAGTGAGGAAGAACAAAAACAAAAGAAACATTTTTTAAAATGTGACAATAAAATACTTTTTTTTTAAAGCCAGAGAAAGAATTAAAGTTACACTGATGAGTATTAGGAAGTGTCCACATCCACTGATAGTGTGGGCAACATGTTTGGGACATAGGAAAAGTTGAGCTCAAACTGAACTCTATTACTGTTTAACTGTGTGGCTTTAATAATCACATGATCCTCTACGTCTCAGTTTTCCCCATGAAATAATACCAACTCTATAATTACTGGATGATCAAAGTAAGTAGTGCACCAAACACAATGCCCAGAGGATCATAACTTCAAAAATGTTATTGGAGTGCAAACTTATGTGCAGAGGTGGGAGTATCAGCTTAGTGCTTTGCCTCTCCCCTAGCCTCACCTATAAATACACTCGGTGTCTACACTCTCCTACAAGTGCTACAGGGAAATGAGAAAAGACAATATAGACTCTCCTTCAAGATGAAAATACACATGAGTAAGTGAAAGAGATTGGGGGCTTTGCATGTAAAAGTGTAACCCTGACTGTGATTCAACTTAATATATAAGCAGCATGAGCCAGTAGGTCTGAGTTATCACAGGAGTGGGAACACTTGAGGGTGACACTCAATGGCTTTGACAGCCTCTGTTTTGTCAGTGCTAAGGCTTAGTGAAGGGTTAAGTATTTAGCACAGAAAACTCATCCCCAAAAAGAAGCAGAGACAGAGATCTAATGTGCAATTAAGACACGTACGCATCTTGCATGCACAGTGCGGGTAAGCACTCTGGAGACAGCAGGGCGAGCAGCAGGAAGTTGCTGCACGGGATGCGGCGGTCTACACGTGCTCACAGGGACAGAGCACGCCGCCTGTGGTTCTGTTTGGAAAGGTTACACATCAAACTGGTAATGCTGGCTACCTCCGGAGAAGAATAGAATGTGGATGGCAGTACAAAAGAAATTTCGTTTTTCATTTTATGTACTCCATTTATTACCTGAATTTATTCCTGTGTTGCATTGTTTCTTTTGAAATTAAAAAGAAAAAGTAAAAGAAAATGAAAGGAACCATATGGAGATTGGGTCTTGATAGCAACTTTATAAATTAACTCATGTCTGTATGTTACTGGCATTGAAAATTACATTCAACGAAACAACTCTCCCCTACTTTTTTTTGATACTGCCTATCTTGTCACACTGTCCGTTTCTGGTCTCCATGTCCCTAGGCATCCTCTACATATGATAAATTACTGAGTTCCACAGAAATACAATTAGAAGGACAGCTCGAATCACTGAGTAGCCAACACAGTGCCAAATCCTGCTGCATTTTCCTTCACGTCTCATCATCACCGACTTATCCCAAAGCCTTATCTTTAGTGCACAGTTACCTGTTGTAAGATCCCTCTAGTCAAAGTGGCTTTTGTTTTCTAACTATTTGGTCCCAAATTCTCAGTTCTCCTTTCCTAGAGTGCATGATCACATCCCCACTTCCTAATGAACAGAAGTGAATAAACAAACAAAAACCCCCAAACCAAAGGCAACAGCTTTTTTTCTGTCATTTGCAGATTCGTTCCCATTCCCCTTTATTGTATGATCTCTCTGTCTTCCTAAACTACACTTAGTTTCCAACACTCAGCATAATGAGGGTAGACAAAAAGATCCTTTTTTTGATTAAATCATACAACATTCTCAATTAAGTCAGCACATGCCCTGAAATCTATCAAGATGTAGTCAAAAACTGTTCATGGATCTGACACAGATAAGTTCTGCTACTTATTTTTTATGACAAAATTAAGAGATGCTAATGAAACAGGAGAACAAGATATGGAATTACAATGACGATTTTTGGCATGTGTACTCAGAGGATTACATTAAGAGCTAAAAATGGATAAGAATTATAGCTGTGGAGAAAAGACACAATAAAATCAGGCTATATACACATTAAAATTTAATTCATACTTTCTTAGGGAAACAAGATATTCTAAATAAAATAAACTTTAACAAAAGAAGGCTAGGGATTTCCTTTTCCAAAGATAACTTGGATTGTGAAGCTATAATCAAGTCTTTTTACTGCATGAATCATAAGGAAATAGCTCCATGTCATGGTCTGCAAACATCTATCGAAGCTGATGTTTTATACACGAACAGACAGAGAAACAAGACAAAAAAAAAAAAAATGGAGTGACTCAGACATCACGCCTTATTAAGTCTTGGGAATATCTCCAAAAAACACATCAGAAAGAAAAATATATGATTAACGTGTTTGCCACAGAGTAAGTTACAACATTTTTAATCCCTTCCTGACACACAGAAAAGAAAAAACCAATCAGGCATATTATATTACCGGTGAACTGTGCTGTATGCAAATAATAGTGCTTTCTAGTTGTTAAGCGGCATTTTTAAATGTTTTCTACCTGGAAGGTAATATATTAAATTAAATATATTAATTTAATTTTAAGTTATTAAATTTAAAATTAAATTATTAAATTCAGTAGCATGAACTCAATGGATAAGTATACTTTTAGTAACAAAAGCAAAATCTGTTACATTAACTTTAGTTATGTGTTTCCTTTGATCCAAACAAGGGACAAACCACAATTAATAGAAAATCTCATTCAAGCACTGATTTTGAATGTATATAAAAACATCACTTTCTATGTTCACATTTTAAAATAATGGTAACTTCAGCCAAGATAATCACTACCAATTATTTAGTGTTCAATATGTATCAGGTATCCCACGATACATAAAGAGGGTTGAATTATGCCCACTCTACAGATGTGAAAACTGACATTGAGATAGATTGCATTAACCAGGTTACATAGATTTTTAAAAAAAATTTTCTCTCTCTCTTTCTTTGTAGTACTGTTGACTGAACCCAGAGCTTCATGCATGTTCAGCAAGTGCGCTATCACTGAGTTACACCCCCAGTCCACTATGTTAACTTGAGCTTATTTGAACTTGGGGCTCATGCCCTTTTTAAACTGCCTATTTACTAATGTATGACGCATAGGATTGTACAGTGAGGGAGAAAGAGTTGTTGTGGGCGGTGAGGTTAAATCTAAATTTCCTTAAACTTACAGAGTGATCGTTATGCAATTTGTATCCAACTAAGGGTTTTATGTAAGTTCTGGAAATTTTATCACACAGCAACTTGTTTGGATAAAAAGATGCCAATTGAGAGTATCTTTTAAAGCTGGATTTTCCCCTGCTATAAAATACAAGATAGCAATCTTGAAAACCATTTTAGAGTCTTAGGTTAAGGAGTAGAATTTACTCTTTGAATTTCTGTCTCGCTTTATAAAGTCATCACATGGCTGAGGCTTAGCACAGGCCATTAATCAGAATTCATAGCTTGGATAGTCTGATTAGAGTTTAAATTACTTTGCTGGAGAGTTTTCCTGAAAGACGAAGTGCTGAAAATTGGGAAACTTTGCCAGCCATGCAAGATAGGACAAGGTCTAATAAAACACAGAAGATCAAACTAGTACAGAGTATTACTCAGTGATCTTGCATGATTTGATACGCAGAAAAACAATGGGAGGAAATAGTACAACTATTAAAAAGGTCCTGTTAACTGAACTTACTTTCAACAAGAAGGCCAGTTTTTTCTTTTGCTCCTCCAGATGTAGGCTGGCAGATTTCCATTTCTCTTGGATTTCGGTGAGTTCTGCCTGCAAGGCGGCCTCGGCCCCGCTGTCGGCCGAGAGCAGGAGCTGCTTGCCAGCCTCCACCGTCAGAATGTAGCTGCCCTGCTGCCGCAGGAATACTTTTTCCTTGAACTGAAAGGAACCGGCTCTTTACTTTTTCAGTTTTTCTTTACCATTTCCGTTAGTACTTTTAAAGGACCCTACATGTTAGTGTGCACACCATGTCCTCTTTCATCCAGGAGGCATTTCCTGAACCGAGACTTCGTGTATGAATGAGCTGCATGAATAAAGCAGAGTGCAGCAGGTAGAATCTTCCTTTCTGCTCTCAGGCTAGATATGCTGCTGCAATATGAAATCTGCTCTATAAGACAGATGGTTGGAGAACACAGAGGGACATGTGGCCCAGCAAGGTGTGTGTGGGGGGGCACAAAGATGCTTCCTCAAAGTGGGAGAGCCTGACTGAAAGTCATGTGAATGCAACCTGATCTAGAAGTGATGACGAGCAAGACCAGGGGTAGAGGAAAGGACACCTTCCCACAGGGAACAAGGGTGGGCACATTCACTGCACAAGCCAAGCATGAAGAATTCAGGAAACGGGATACGGTTTCCAGGGGCTGGAACGTGGGATGCATAAAGGCGGGTGACTAAAAATGAGGCAAGACCACATTTTGCATGAAAATTTTGGTTTTTATAAAGCAAACAATTGAGATTAATGGAAGAATTTTAAACAAAGAAGTGATGAGTTAAGACTGAAGTTTTAGGAAAAACACTCAGCAGTGGGGTAGAAAGTGAAATGGAAGAAGGGCATGTGTTGGGCATGTTAAGACAGATTTGGAATGTACTGTCTGACCAGGCAAGAAATCATGAGTTCCTTACTTAACACTTTGGCCACAGGGATGAAGATCTGAAGCAGATTAGCTATGGGGAAGGGCAAAGAAGGGCACAACTCTATAGTGACTCTGGGATTCTGGACCAATGGACCAGATAGCTAGTGACAATGTTTCCTTGGACTGGCGACACAGAAAATGGAGTATTTGGTATAGAGACCACAGCCTCTGTTAGGATGCACAGGTTCCCTTACATCTGCAATGCACACAAACACAAATCTAACAGGTGGTTGGATAGAGGAGTTGAACCTCAGCAGGGACCTGTAACCAGAAATACCAATTTGCCTCTTCTTTGCTGCTAGCAGATAGTTGAGGCCATGTCTATAGATGAGTTTTCCCAGAGAAGGTTGGAGGAAAAAAGAATCCAAGAGCAATGACTTTTCAAGGAGGTAGAGCCCACAGAGTACACTCGCAGTGACTGATGAGAGCACTGGGAAGTATCTGTCTCAGATACTAGAACTCCAATTCCCATGCTGATCAAAGTAAGGGTCAAAGAGCTTGAGAACTAAGCATTTTACCTTCTCTAGAGTGCTTAAATTACATGCCTAAATTGCTCATGAGTTAAGTATACATAATCAACACAAAGTCATCTTTGCCTTGTCCATTCCCTTTTTCAGTCCATGCTGGATTGGAAGGAGCTGCTGTGGGTCTTAGTGGGTGAAGTGATGGAGTTTTTGGCAAAGACTATGTTTTACTCTAATCCTCCCATATCACTTTACATATTTGGTTGACAATGAATAACAGTGTTATTCTAATTTCATTGTCATTACAGAGTCCTTTGGAAGAAGTTAAACTGAGGTCAAGGGTGCAGTAGAAATGCAGAAGAGGTTTGAGAAGAGTGCACTTTCTTACCTGCACTTCATCAAAGAGGGTCCTCACTTGTTGCAATGGTACAGGGACACTTCCGAGACCATTCATGGGTAGATAGGACACTTCCACCAGCCATTTACGCAGCTTTTCTGCCATCTCCCTATAGCGCTGCCACTGGCGAATCTGGCTGTCAATGATCCCTCGCCTCTGCTGAGCCCTGCGAATCACTCCCTGCCATTGATTGCTAAGGAGCGTCAATTTCAAGTTGAACTCATCCCTGGGGAAGACATGATTACGTGGTGAAAAACCATCATCCTGGATGTAGTAACATAATCAGCTAATGTGTACATTTTTGATGACCATAAGCCCTGCCTAAGAAGTGATCTAAGGCAGACAATACTATGCCAGGATCTGCTATTGGGTCTACTGCAAGTACTTTTTAAAATTAAACTACCATTTGTTTGCACATGGTGAGTGTTTCATGTCTCAGTGTAAATCTCTGACATGGTCATTGTTATTGATCCTCTTCCTGAGTGCATGAGAGGTAGAAAGAGACAATAAGAAGGGTTCCAAAGCCCAAGCACAACATGGTACATCTGTGACAGCATCTTGTGTGCCCTGTGACAGGAAGGCACAATGGACAAAGCGTATTTATAAACTCTTATCTTCAGCTAGAATCAAAGGCATTTTGGACAGACAAAACTGTTATGTCAGTAAGAATTATAAGCCACTTAAACCATATGACATTATTTTTAAAAGATTTTTAATAACTGTAATTTGTAAATGACCTTGATATTCTCTTACAATCAATACCTCTAATTTTTTTTAGCGAATTATTCCACATATTAATCTAACTTGTCCCTTCTTCACTTTAGGCCAATTTCACTTTGTTCTTAGGAAAATGAAAGTGATCTAGTCATCTTGATCTGTATAAAGGTCATTCATATATTTCAAGATGGTGAATTTTACTTGAGCATTGTCAATGTTAGGCAAAAAACACCTTAGGATTTTTTAATATCTTCTTTCTACCTCTGTATTTTCTACTTTAAAGATATTTATAATAATTTATTTTTATTTATCATTTAAATTGTGCCTTACAACTGGTTCATACACATTTGTTCAAAGGAGTTTCTTTGTAGCCTCCAGTGTTACCCACAAATTTCAGTGACAAATTAGTTGCCTTCTCTATTGTATTTGTTTTTACTTCCTCAGATATATTCTCTCAAATTGAATTGGATTTATTTTTCTAGACTTTTATATTATTGACACTTATTATCTCAGACCACTGTGAACTCTGACTTTATAATCAGATACACTCGTAGTTCCAAAAATCTATTTATAAATCAGCTCAAAAAAATGATGCATACACAGTGAAAGCTAACAATGCCAATATTAAAAAATAAAAGGTACTTCCTAGCATTTATTTCCCATGCTCTTTCATTTTAAAATTAGGTTTCTGAGTTCAATTCCCAGTACCAAAATTAAATAAATGAATAAAATAAAATTAGGTTGCTAAGATAACTACCTGCATTTTAATAACTTGTTTTATAAAGAAAAGTCTTACCTATCAACTGTTTATCTATCTACAGTAATACCTTGGTTCATGAATTGTTCACAGACAGAAGTATTCAGCAAAATTATGTTCCCATTTGCAAACTTCACATTGGGTGATGAACACAATCATGTCCATATTCCTCAGAATCGTGGAATGAATTAAGTTCGTGAACTGAGGTTCAACTGCATACTCCAAATCTGAATTTGCTTCATAATACTTGCTTAAATGTTATAAGCAAGTGTCAACCCAGAAATGCATATATCCTGGACTCAAGACTACCCCAGAGAATGTTGCTTTTACAACAGGTCATCATCCAAGATCTCTTCAATGCCCTGTACTCACAGTGTACAACCAGGCTGTTTCTATCTACTTGCCAATATAAGAAACTACAAACACATGATATCTCAGTGCTGAGAATGATGCTCTGAAAAACAAACCTCACAAACCAGGTTTTAGAACACAAATGCATTTCTCATCTGGAACTCTCCTATTATAAACAGGCTGCAATCTGAATTTTCTTCTTTTCTTTTTCCCATGAAAATTTCAAGATTCTTTATTGTCAGATCCAACTCTCTCATCTTCATCTCTTTCTCTTAAATGTTAGCATTTAAAATTTAATAGATGTTGGTTTATACAAGAATTTTAATTTTACTTAATTACTTGATTGTTTATAATGTTGTTATAGAGTTGGCCAAGGAATGATTAGCAAAAGATAAAAGTTAACTGCACTTGAATTTGTTTTATTTTGAAGGTCTTAAATTATCAGTAAAGCTCACATTTAGGTTTGGCTTGCATAGTATAGAATATTTTGTTGTTCCAATCTTAACCACGCGAATCTTTCATGTACTTCCAAAGAAATATCCACTTAAAACTGAAATGATTTCCCAAACATTAAAAACAAAGCTCTCAATAAAAATGATTTATTTTCTAATTATTTAAAAAAGACAATAAGTTAATCATAATCATAACTACTGGTCCTACATATGAGAAAGAGGTACATATGTAATAAAATGAACGAAGTTAATTACCCATATAGCACCATGGAAAAACATGAGTTTAAGCAAATATTGTTCTTAGGAAATGCAAATATTGTATGAAATTTCCCATTCACATGCAATAAATCTGAAGAAAAGCTAGATTTTTACCTCTGAGTTTATTTACTATGTAAATGAAGAACAAGAAAGATTTTAGGGTGAATACAACTTGGTTTAAGGTTGTAAATCATTTTCAAACATGGAACATAAAGAACATAGCTGGTATAATTCCAATGTTGACTATGAACCAGACACAGGAGTGCAAATCCTAATTCTGCTGCTATTTACTTAGGTGACCTTGGTCAAATCAGTTCACATTTGTAGGTCTCAGGTTTTTCATCTTTCAGGAAGAGAGACTGACTAGTGATAGCTAGGCTTCTTTTAGGAACAAACTTTCTGTAATTGTTATAAGAATATTAGAAACATCTGTTTACAAACCATTGATACAATTCATTCTGATATATTCATTAATTCCAGTCCCTACAGATGAGTAGTAAAGGTTGGCTAGGTGATTTCCAATTACTCCATGTCCTTCATATCACATAATAGCAGTTCTCTAAAAGGACTCAATACACACTCATTTCAGAGTTTCAGACAAGCTTTCCTTCAATTACTGAGGCTCCATGATAGTACAATTGCCTTAGGAAGATTGGATATATGTCCTCAACTCTGCTCATTAAAAAGAAAATGACTAATTTACTGGAACCTTTCTTTATAATAATTTATCAAAGATCCTACCTGTCATCAACTTGACCTTGTTCTAGAAGACGTTGCCCATCAATAATGATTGAATGCAAAATCTGCTGACGACTGAACATCTCGGCTTGAAACAACTGTTATTTCAAAAGAGAAGAATATACTTCACAGTTCCTAATTTTAGCGATCAATTCTCCCGTGACTTTCCAAATATTCTAGTTTTAGCAAGGTTATAAATAGTATCTCCAGTTAAAACAGAGTACGTGTGAAATCTTGTCGTGTAGGAATAATTTATCTTTAAATTGTCAATTAAGATAGGCTTGAAGATAAAGTTCAGCTTTTGCTTTACTAAAACTAAATGACTAAAAGGAAACTTAAGCTTTCTTCTTTTTTTTTTCCAGAAAGCATATAGTAAGGTAAGTTAGTGTACAATTTGTGTTCTGGTCTTTTTGAACTATTTTTTCATTTTATTTAATACAATTATTTCACTAATAGAACAACAGAAAGGGCTTTCAAATTATTTTTATTATTTCATCAAACAGCTTGTTGAGACATAATTCAGCACACACATTTAAGTGTCCAATTTGATACTTATTATATTTCGGATTTATTCAAATGATACTACAATCAATTTTAGAATATTTTCACCCCCTCAAAAAGAAACCCCATACTCATCAGCCATCATTTCCCATTTCCTCCCACCTGCTAGCCCTAAGTGACCCTAAATTTACTTCATGCTTCTTTTATGCATTGCTTATTGTGAATATTTTATATAAAAGGAATTATGTAATATATGGTCTTTTGTGACCAGTTTCTCCACTTGACATAGTGTTTTCAAGTTTTATCTATCCCACAATATGCATCAGCAACTTATTCTTTTTTATTGCTCACATGGCACATTTTATTTATCTATTCACTAACTGATGGATATTAGCGTTGTTTCCACCTAATAATTTCATTGTGAACAACATATTCATACATGTTTTCAGGTGGAGACATTTTCATTTCTCTTGAGGAAATACCTAGAAGTGGAATAACAGGCAGGTAGAATAACTGTCTGTTTAATATTTTGAGGAACTGTTAAACTGTTTTCTAAAGTAGCTTCATCATTTTATATTCTTTTCAGCAACATATGTGGGAGGGTTCCAGTATCCTACACCCTCACCATTGCTGTAGTAATCTTAGTGAAATGATATCTCATTGTAGTTTTGATCTATTCCTTTTATTTTGTCATTTCTCAATTCAGCAAAACTGAATTTAAAAAATATCTCTCACGTGTTTAAATTCTGTATTGTTAAAATTGCAGCAAAATGTTTTAAAATTAATTTCATTCTCAAGTTTTGATCTTTTTACTTAGTTGAAGGTAAGCTTTAGACCTCTGTGTGAATTTCATAAACATGTAGAGCAACCTAGCTATGTTCATGTATAGCAAATAGAGACAATGTGTTGGCAAATTAATTTACTTTGTGTATACTGTGTTCTCTGTGTTTCTTGAGAAATAATTATAATGTAGTTTGATCAAGAGGTACACTTGGAGACCTGATAGCTTGATTTCCTTGCATAAAATTCTGACTTGCTTTTTTTTTTCTTTGTAGTATTGGGATTCAACCTTGGGCCTTTACCCTGAGCTATCTCCCCAGACAGTGTTTCAAAATTTTGAGACAGAGTCTAACTCACTAAGTTGCCCAGGTTGGGTTTCAACTTGTCATCTTTGTGCCTCAACCTCCCAGTATGCTGAGATTAGGGACATATTTCATTATGCCTAGCTAAAAATTCATATATGTTTTTAAAAGGACAAATAATTACATTTGATTATATTTGGTGACATTTGATTAGAGCATAGTTTCTGAAGCAATTAGCCTTGGCAATATTAATGTAGGTTACAGTGCAGTTTGGAAATTGTCTGGCCTCCTGCACCTGTTCTCTTTCCAGCTTTCCCTCTTAGCCACGCCCTAACAGTAGATGGCTTTTAAGGACAATTCTGGCACCATACATTGTAAAATATTGATGCCTGACACATGCCTATAAATAATGATAGGACAAGGAACTGGGCACATTTTTGTAATCAAGATATCAAAATCCCAAGCTTAAGGAAGTTGAAATGATATATTCATTTGAGCAGCATTTTGCTCTTCCCATATGACATATTTTAGCATTTTGCAAAGACCTGAAACATTTTTGTTCCCTGAGAGCTACGGGTACAACTTACCTCATGTGCTCTCTGCTGTTCCAAAAGATGCTGATAATTGCCTGAAATCTCTACTGCTAACTTTTGCTCTGTTTGTATCAGGAATTCCATCCATGTCTCACATTTTTCCAAGAAAGTCTGATGTTGTAGTAAAAATGACTGCAACTTACTGATAGAATGAAGAGCAAGGGGAAAACAGTTACTTTTGTTTATATCTCTAGCATATAAAATTATATTATTCTCTGCCTCCAATTCTAATGGAATCACCACAAAGCTTTCAGGTGATGGCATTTTAGGTGGCAAAATTAAAAAGAAAAGGAAATTGGAAAAAAGTAAAAATTTAAAATGTTACATTTTTAAGTATGAAAAAATATGAATATTTCTTGAACATTAACATTCAAATTTTTTTCTAAATATGAGAAGTTATATTGTGATTTATATCTTCCATTTCTAGTAACTTTAAATGAGTATTAATGGAAAGACCTAGAATTTACAAATATATACAAATCATGAACTTGTACTACACTGATGTATTAGTGCTATGGTTTGAATGTGTCTGCTCCAAAATTTAGGTGTCTAAACTTAAAGACCAATGTCCTAGTACTGAAGCAGAGTTTAAAAGAGGTGATTGGGTTAGTACACTTGTGCACCCATATAATCCCACCTACTTGGGAGGATGAAGTAGAAAGATTGCAAGTTTGAGGACAGCCTGAGCATTTTAGCAAGACCTTGTCTCAATACAAAATTTGTGAAAGAACCAGCTAGAGATTGATAATGTCCTGGTTCAAACTACATTACAGAGAGAGACAGAGAGAGAGAGAGAGAGAGAGAGAGAGAGAGAGAGAGAGAGAGAGAAAGAGAGGCAGTATGACCATAAGAGCTTCCCCTTGATAAATGGAATTAAGACCCTTACTAAAAAATCTTCTTGCAGCCTCCAGCTCTCAGGCCTTTGGCTTTCTTCCATATGGGGACCTGGTGGGCCCCTCTTCCCCAGGGTGCAGCAAGAAAATATCCTCATGGAAATGGACAGCAGCTCTCACCCAACAACCAAGCCTTCATCTTGGGCACCCCAGACTCGAGAACCACAAGAACATCAGTTTCTTTGTAAGTCACTTCATCAGTGACATTTTGTGATAGCAGCAGAAGACAAATGGAGATAACTGGAGGGACCAAAGCGTCTCTTACTTACCTAAATCTTTCTGTAGTCTGGGAGGAGGTGAGAGACCAGAGACAGTTCAGATTCTGCATCCTCTTGATTTCCTTGTCATTCAGGGGCAACCTATATCCCAGCTCATTGAGACGGTCTAAATCTGGAGCCATGCTGCTAAATTTTAACATCTGTCCCTGTAGGCAAGATTGAAGAACAAGTTCATGGGTACCATGGTCAGAACAGACAGAGAGTTTTTAAAATGTGCACTGTGAATTTCTGATTTCCAGAAAGAGCTAGTGTTTGACCTGAGGTGCACTTTGAGACCACTTACAATCTCTGAAGATACAGCTAGAGAAAAACTGTCTTCTTTTCAGTTTGGATTGTTGTAGATAATAAAGCTACACAGTTACTCATTAGCCATTTCAGGATATTAGTAGATTATATGTATTATCTTATTTACATGATTTATTTACTCATATGTAATTCTCACTTGAATTGATAAAGAATAAAAACCATGCTGATAAATGAAAGAGTCTTACTCTCTATCTGATTTACTCATGCTAATATGCTACTTTATTATTCAATAATATTAACAGTTATAACAGTATTGCGAATATTTATTGAGTCCTTGTCATGAATTAAAAATTGTTTTAACAACTCACAATAGATCTTGTGACAAACAGTGTATATGTTCATCAATAGATGAATAGAATAAAGCAAATGTGTTTTATATACACTGGAGTACCACTCACACATAAAGGATAAATTTGAGTCATTGGCAGGGAAATGGATGTGCCTCAAGACCAGAATGCTAAGTGAAATAAAATCAGACACAGAAATAAATATTGTATGTCATTTTTCTTCTATGAGAAACCCAAATTACAAATAATTTAAAAAACAAAATAAAAGACAGATGAGACTGCTGGGGATACAGCTCAGCAGCATAAAGTGCCTGCCTGCCAAGCCCAAGGTCGTGAGTTTTATCCCCAGTACAAAAAAAATAAAAAGACAGATGATATGAAACTTGCAGGTAGATCTTTTGCATATGGGAAGGAATTTTAAGGGTAGAAGGAAAGGAAAGGATGAGGAGGTAAAAAGGATTACACCGGGGGCCTGGGGTTTAGCTCAGTTACATAAACACCAGCTTGGCAAGTGTGAGGTTGGGAGTTTGATCCCTGGTACCCCCCCAAATGATACTATATACACCAACTCAACACTGTGAATGCATTTGTGAATGTATCACCAATATGTACCAATAAAAATTGTTGTATTACTTTATAAGCAATAACTCATTTTATCCTCCAAGCAATCCCATGTGATAATATTCTTATTCCATCTACAAATGAGGGGAGGGAGAGACAGAAACTAAGAAAATTACTCAAAGTTATCCAGCAAGTAGAGAGCTAGGTAAAGTGTCTGGGTTTATGCTAGATGAAATAAAAGTTCAAAGTGACCTCAGATTTCCATTACTGAGAACATCAGTCTTAGGTCCCCAATCCAATTCCCAAGTTGCTGAGTCTCAACAAAGAAATGTAGTCCAGGCTTTCAAATCTTTCCTCCCTTCAAGGGAGGGGAAAGCTACCCGTTCTGGGTTTCCCACAGGCATTTTTATCTCTATGTAGGGAACTGGCTATGAGAAAGAAAAAATTCAAGGACACCTTTAGCTCTGCCATAAAGATGCTTTCTTAATTTGTGTCTCTGCAAAAAGTCTTGTGATCTCTGAAGAAAATAAATCTTCTTAAGCTGGGTGGTGTGGTGCATAGCTCTAATCTTGTACTCTGGGAGGCTGAGGCAAGAGGACCACAAGTGCAAGCTCAGCCTGGACAATTTAATGAGACCCAGTCTCACAATAAAGAATTTGAAAAAGGTTGGGGTATGGTTCATTGGGAAGGCCTCAGTCCACAAAACAAAGTAACTCATGTGATTACTGAATTCAAAGGCATAGCTGTTAGATGGCAGAATTTTCACAAGCAGACATCAGCACTGAAGGAAACTGACAGGACCTTGTGCTTTTCCTCCTGCACACAGAGGGAGTAAGACGCTATTCCGATTGTATAAAGCACACGAGGAATCGCCTACTCACAAGAACAGAACTGAATGTCATGATTAAGCATGGAAGGAAGAAAACAGAAACACGTCACCAGAAAGCCAGACGCTGAACTGTCAGCAGCAGCTTTCTTAAGGAGTGACACTGAACAAAACAGCCAGGAATTTACTCTTTTTTGGGAGGGAGGGAATTGGTAGAGATAAGCATGCTGAAAGGAGAAAGAAGCAGATAGACACCAGGCAACAGTGTGGTTGCCGAGGCGCTGGGTGGAGCGATGGACAGCAATGAAAGAGGAAATGGCTGGGGATGGTAAGGAAAGTTTATGCCAGACTCACGGGGCCTCACTGGTGTTTCTCCTAAGAGCAGTGGGAATTTATTGGGTTTTTAACCAGGTAAGTGATAAAATTTGCCTATCTGTGATATGCTGTTTTCCACATTACTGAATGTTTAAAATTGTTAGTAATTAAGTAAAATCTTTCATTCTGCTTTTTAAAAATTATCCAATATTGCTAATTGACAATCACATTTTGTACAGTTTGGGATATGCTGTGGTTTTTTGTTTGTTGTTTGTTTCTTGCAATACTGGGGATTGAACCCAGGGCCTTTTATGGAAAAACATCCCAACCCTTCTTAAAATTGTTTATTCTAAGATGGGGTCTAAATTGCCCAGGCTAGGCTTGGATTTATGATACTCCTGCCTCGGCCTCTTGGAATGCTAAGATTACAGGCTTGTGCCTGCTTCCTGCCCAGCTCAGTGTGATATTTTGGAATATGTGAAATGCTTAAATCAAAGTAATTAAATACAGCTTTAAAGAAGTAAGTCATCCTGACAGCCAGCAGGGGAGAGGGTGAGGGAGAGGAAGGAAGTAAGGTCTGCAGGAGGCTGTACTGTCCAGGGAGATGGACAGGATGAACCAAGAGGATGCTGTTAGCCACTGGTGGGAGACGCAGAAGCTTTGAAGGAGGTGATGGACTGGAAGTGGAAAGAAGAGGGAGGCGGGACTTCCGCTGTGGGCTGGGCTGCCATGGAACACTCACTACCCACACAGTGCGCTCCTCTCAGGAAGGAAGGAGAGCAGAGATGCCAAGAGTTTCCCTGCAAATTCTAAAAGAAGTAAGTCCATGTTGATCCCGAGTTTCCCTTCAGATTTTGAGGATGGAAGCGAGGATATCTGGGCAAAAATACAAACACCCTTACTTTAAGTTCTTCCATCCTTTCCTGGATGGTGGAGAGGTCAGACGAGTGGGTGGGGTCTTGGCCCCGGAGCACCTCCTCAGCTTCCACAATCCAGGTCTCCAGAGCTTCCAAACTCTTGGCAAAGGTTTCAAAGTCAACAACTCCAGCCTTTAACCACAAAAAGCAACCAGCGTTTTAGTGATCGACTGGTATTATTTTAATAAAATCTAGTGAAATGGCAATTGGATATTGAAACTACTTTCCATATTCTTGCATCAAATTGCCATTTCTGAGAGAAGCTGTTTCTAAAATAACAAGACCACAACGATATAAAAGTTTTCCTCATTTATGTAAATTTTCTAAAAGGTAGACTTATTTTCTATATATCATTTGTCAATAACTAACATTATTATTTAAATACATCATGAATTACATCTTTAAAAAATCAGATTTTTATAAAAGCTTAAATATTAGTATTAATGGCACGTAGTGTTAATTAATTGGACATACCATGGAGGCAGGCATGACTTGGGGGCTTAACTCCCAGAAAGATCTTAAAATTATATTGTAGAGAACAGTGTAAAAACCCCTACCATCTTCACTTGTTCCCACTGGAACTTCCAAGTTTGCTTGGGTCTTGGAGGAGGAACTGCCTCACTAATGAGAACTCCATTTGACATACCCAGTCTATAACACACACTGAACATGAACTCTGCACCTGTAACACTGTCTGCTGTTTGCAAAGAGCTTGCTCCATGGTGCACAAGTGCTGGCTCAGGGAGAGCTGATCGGACTGGATGGCCTTGGCTGCCGAAGCATCCACCTGCTGCTTGAGTTGTTCTCCCAGCTCATGGAGAATGAAAAGGGAGTGTTTAACGGTTCCAAGTTCTTTGCGGAGGTCCTATAGGAGATGAAAATATGTGCACTGTGAAGCGACCTGTGAAGTGTGCCACCCAAAATAATCAGCAGGAGGCAAAGGGCAATTCACCTAGGCACAGTAATTCCTATTTGTTATACTACTATGCTAAATAATTTCCATTTGCATAAAAATGATAAAGAATTTAATCTAATTTTTAAAAATTTATCTACATATTATTATTATACATATATATCTACAAAAATACACTTATTATACTAGCTAGTACATATATCCACACATGCAAATACTATTTATAAATACTTTTCTGATACTAAAACAACATACCTTGATCATGGCAGAAATGGAGAAAAACAGACATAAATAAGCAAAATAAATCCACCATGATCCACAAGTAGAACCAGATATGTTGGCATTGTTTTCCTACCTCTTTATATAATTGAAATCATATTGAAGACACAGTTTATCTTTTTTAAACCTTTTTCTACTCATTTTTATTTACCAGGCCTTAATTTGTCCAAGGCCTGTTTTATGTGTGTGGTTCTGTTACTGTGGTTTCAACAACTCTCCAGTGTTCATGGGGGTATAAAACCCACGGACAGTTCAGGCAAGCAGGGGTGACAGGTGACAGTAGTCAGCACCTCTGTTCTTTCCATGGCATCTCCTGCTGCCATATTTTGTGAAACTGTCTTACGTGCTCAAAGATACAAGCCCATGACAATCCGCTATTCCTGGTTTGTAGGACTAGTAAGAGACAACACTTGACTGGCTGCTTCTCCTTGCCCCTGGGGCCCCACCTGGACATACTGGAGAGGACAGGGTCTGCTAGGCTCACAGAATGACTACTGCAAGAGAAGGAGACAAGGGGGCCCTTCAGTCATGACATTGGCAACAGCCAAGGTGTATTTCAAATGAAAATGGCAGCTCTTGTAAGGATAAACTATATAGACACATATACATGTGCACACACACACACACACACACACACAGAGCAAAATTCAGATCTTATTTTTACTGTAAGTGTTCATCTTTTGTGTTAAAGTTATTACTCAGGTTGAAGACATTAGAATACATTAAACTTTTATTTACATAGCTTTTATAACTTGCATAATCCTAATAAACTGAGTTAGGAAGGTTTATAAGATAATTTCTGTAACAAGTTCATTGAAGTAAAGACAAATAAGGATAAACAGTCAGAACCATGTAATGGATGAAATAAGAGTAGAGCCTTTCTTGAAAACCTTAAGTAGCTTACTGGCAGCTACAGTGAAAAAGAGAATTATTTAAAAGCTATTAAGAAGAAGTATAGCAGTAAATCAAGACAGAAGGTCTTCTTTATACCACCAAATTCTTAGACAAAACTATTGTAGATGTTTACATAGGAGATAACAGATCGAAGAGGATGAAAACTTTAACAGTTGATTTCTTAAAGATATAATTTGATACCTCATGAGGTCATTTCTTCTATTGACCATCTCAGGAAAGCCAGACAACCTAAGTCTTTTTCATGGATTATATTCCATTAGTAAAAGTGAGAAAAATGAAATGATGGGAGGAGAATTCATATATCTTCAACATGTCCAACTCTGTTCTGCAACCCTAGAAGACTCTTTAATATACCTAAGGCCATAATTTTTAGTTAGCTGTCACAGGGTGAGACACATCCAAGCTTACACCTATCAGTACAAGCCCTGTTAAACTCACAAAGTCTAAGCATGACATGTTGGAGAAACAAGGTAGTTCATGCACATACATTGCAGTCTTGAATCCATGTAGCCACCTCATTGTCAGCGATGTCCTTGTTAGTGGCTGCCTTCAGCAGCTCATTGGTGCGTTCCTCCTGCTGCTGGACTGCGGAGGCGCACTGACCAGAGTAGTCTCTGTACCGCTGCCAAAGCTGAAGGAGGGCCTTGCTCCAGTGCAGCTGCTCTGCAATCTCTTCCAGCAAGCTATTCCATCTGAGAAGAAGAGCCAGCACACATGGGCAGACCATTATCTCTCACCAAATGCTGTTATTTACTATTTTATTTGTCATGATCAAGGTTCATGTGAACATGGAAATAATGCGGGGATCACTCATTTCTATTTAATTCAATAGAAAGTAACATGTCACAGTTGCATTTCAAAGGTGAGCAACCTTTGGGAGTGTAGCAGTTCTAATTATCCCTAAATATCTTCACTATGTATTTGCCGTCGTGTTCATTTTGTGAAGATGAACACATTATTAAGGTGGAAGCTAAAAAGCTCAAATTCAAAATGTCAGAATATTTTATTACATTTACAGTAATGCTGGGATATAAATAATGTGCAAAGTTAGCACACTCCATACCTCATATTGACGTTTTTCAGTGTATTGGTGAGCGTTTCTGTCACAGGTGGGTGACATTCTTTTAATAGTTGGTTGGTGACAGCGCCAAATTTCTCTAAGCTCCTTTCCTGTTTTTCTAAGTCATCATGAAGATTCTGCCCAAACAAAAAGTCTCACAGATGACACGACAGCATCTAAATTCTAATAAGCAAGTTTCAAATAATTTATCAAGTTATATACGTGCATGACTTTGCTCTACTGATGTATAAGCTTTATTTAGATAGTCACATTTCCTCTTTCTATGGTTTTGTTTCTATGGCTCTGCTAAGAGATGCTTTGAAGTTGAATGTTTTTATAGGGGCCTCTGGGAAGTGACAAGGCAGGAACTCTTCTCTAGTAGCTGGTAGGAAGGTATGGTCACAGCACAAGTACTGTGTATCACACTGTGGTTGCCACTGATGCTCAAAGCAAAATATCAGGACACCATTAACATACATCCAAGGGTTCTTTCAAAAGCTCTTGATATTTGAGATTGTAAGTCTGAGGACCATTTCTATGTTCTATCTCTGGGTATTCTTCTTGGCAAAAATTTTAAAAATTCATTGCATTTTTAATTGACATAACTGCATATATTCATGGAGTACAACGTGATATTTGGATACATGTTCACATTATGAAGCGATTAAACTAATTAACATATCACCATATCAGGTACTTTTTAAATATTATCTAAAAGTGTTGAAGTCACAGAAAATGGTAATGGAATGGTGGTTACCTAGAAACTGGGAGAGGGAAAAGGAGATGCTCCTGGTTTCAGCTGGACAGAAGTAAGCAGTGGTGATTTATTGCACAGAACGTGACTACAATTAATGATAATGCATTGTGTATTACAAAATTGCTTGGAGTAAAGTGTCTATATAAGGAAGGTTTGTTGAAATCTTCCAGCAAAGATCAAGAAGAAACTAGAAGATGATGTTTTCCTGGAAATGTTGCCAAAATGATAGACTCGAGTTCTTAGTATAACTCCTCAGGCAAACTGGACTCCAAAATCTAGTGCCACTTAATATCAGTATCTGATTGCCCTTAAATAAAAATATTCAAGGGAAGGGCCTTAATCTTATCTCTTAAGACAACTGATGCAGATGTTAATGTAGAATATGTTAAAGTATAAAGGATCTCTGACATCCTCAAGGTTACAAAGTGTGGTTTTATATTTATTGTGCTCAAAATAAATTCTAATGTTTCTTGGTACCTGCAACAACTGTTTAAAGTCAGAAGAACTTTTCTTCACACATTTCATCCCTTGTTCTCTCCACCTCACCCCAAAAGAGACTCTCCCTTCGGAACAAACGCACAGGAGGTTGGCAACTATCATTTCAGAGATCCAAGTCAGGGAAGTAAGTTAAAAGAACCAGGGGTGCATGCTGGGCTCCTGGGCTCCTGGGCCAAACTGTCCCTTGAGGGATGGCCCTGCCTAGCCCAGGGTCTCTGTTATTAGTCAAGAAAAAAGAGCAGTGATAAGTGTGGCCCAGTGCTCCGGTGTGCAGGAAAGTGAGGGCAGCAGCAATTCGAGGACAGTGGCCTAGGATAAGAGCTTGTTTTATAGCTAAGAGAAAGAGCAGCAGTGAATTCTAGACCCCGTGAGAATGGAGGCATAGGAAAGCAGGCAGTGAGCTCAGGAAGGGAGGAATGTGCACACTGGGCAGTCTGTTGCTGTTACACTGAAGAAGAAAAAATAATGTAGTGCTTTAAACATTTCCCACTTTTGCTGTTTTTCTCTTTGTTTTCTTTTAGATACCTTAGAAAGTGTTTGGAAAGGCAGAATAAAAAGAGAAAGGGAAGACACAAAAGCTAGTGATAATGGGTGAAGAAAGGTGATTTATCATTTTATTAAATACACCGATGCTGATGCTTATTATATAAGAGGAAGGTTAAAGCCACTTAGTTATAAAACTACTCATCCACAATTGGTACCCACCGGCAAATTAGATTGGCACAACAAAGCAGGAAACATTTAAAGATTTTTAAAATATTAAATATAAACAACATCCTGGCAAGCTTTGCTAAACATTCGATCTTCTCAATTAAAAATAATGTTTAGGATTCTCTGAATCCATGCCTTACCTGAAGATTGTCTACCTGAACCTGCACAGCTTCGAAGGAGCCGGTCAGCAGTCGGAATCGGGACAGGGAATATCTGGCCTCCATGAGGTAACTGTTCATCTCTTCCAAGGCCACTTTGTGTTGGCCCCACTGGTCAAGCACTGACTTCAATAGTATCTTTAGTTGCCCTGCCTTTTGCAAAAGAGGAACACTTGTTGTAATTATGTAATATTCAAAATGATAGAACATATACTCACTTGATGGAAAATATTAGCATCTAAAAACATCAGGGTTTCAGGCATTATAAAAAAAAACTGAAAAAAAATGTGAAAGGTAAAATGTAGTGACTTTCAAATTCACACCTTTCAAACTATTGAACATCCAGTATAATTGTAAATGCTTAAAAGGTGTTTAATAAATACACGCATTTTAAAGTGAGAACAAGTAATTGCCTCACATACATCCATTTAGAAAATATATTGAGTATTTTCAATGTATTAACTCATTTAATCTTAATAATAACCTTATGAGGTGGGAATAATCATTATCCCCATTTTATAGATCTTATAGATAGGAAACTGAGGGTTTCTGAAGGGTAATGCAAATTACCTAACATCATAGTATTAGACAATAAGAAATCTATGGTTAAATTCAGATTGTCTAATCCCAAGAAATGACATCTGCGTGCTCTCTCTCTCTCTCTCTCTCTCTCTCTCAAATGAACATCTTAAGGCAAAGAATATAAAGCCATTTTGTATATTTATCTGTATCAAAAAATGTTTTCCTTTCGGCTGGATCACTTAAAAAGATGTCTACTTTGGACTTCCTGGATGTCAACTCTAATCTTAATCTAACCTTCTGGACACAGATTAAGTATGGCCATGATTAAGGAAAGAGATCATATAAATTAATTTGCATCTGTTTTCTCTGCTTTTCTCTGCATAAAAGGAAACTGCTGCAACCCATCAAAGTACTATCTGATGGACCAAAGGATAAAGAAAGTGCTGTGTCCACTATGAGGCAAAGCTTACAGGTGCAGTCAGATGCCAGCCCTGTCCCTGAAACAGACAGGAAGTAAAAAAGATCAACAGGAATTTAAATAGTCTATTTCCTGTTTATAATAGTTTGTTTTTCCATGAGGCAATATTTCCATGAAAGAACTGTTTTTTATATACTTTCATGGTAATTTGTTTCCAAACATTTGGGCTGAATTATAAAAAATGTATACAGTAAAATAGAGTTAAAGATGGGTTCAAGATTAGGTAAACATACTGTAGACAGCTGAGTCTGGAGATCAGTATGAGGAGATGTCTACCATCTCTCTTTCTACACAGTGTTCAGGAGAAAAATCAAGGCTAGAGAAAGATGTTGAGAATTATCTGGGTCTAGCTAGTGTCGAAAGCTATGGGAATGAGTGAGTGACCCTTCGCATGTTTCTCAGAGGAAGCACTGGAAGACTTTTCTTTCTAAAAATGGGTTAATGAAATGGACTTAACAGTACAAAGAGATGTTACATAGATTTGGCAATTGATTACAAAGTCGCTTTAGGAAAACTAAAACTCAGAGACTGGACAAGAGCTAGCAACAGTGTTGGAGCTGAGGTTCCATTATCAGCATTACCATGTGCTCTAAATTTGCCCAGGCCCGATTGAGCTCCTGCAGTGTGCTCAGGACAGTGGTGGACACTTCTTTTTTCTTGTTCTGAATCAAAGCAAGCCCATTCTGCTCGATTTTCTCTACTTCTTTTTCTTTTGCTTTAATCAACTCTTCAAGATCCTGAAATATTTTTTTAAAAAATAAGCATTTAAAATCATTCTATTATGAAACTCTGAAATTGAGCTACAATAGTTTTGGGTACTAAAATCCTGCTGCAAATCCAAATGATCACCATTCTTTTAAAAAGCGTCTCCACAGTCATATTTATTTCAACCTACACTTAAATGCAAAAAAAAATAAGGCTTTTTCCCATCGAGTGGGGGAAGTAACATAACTGAAAAGAAAAAGTAAAATCTGATTATCCACTAGAAAAAGAAATAGCATTATGTAATTATTTTTCAAAAAGTTATAAGGAAAAATGTAACAAAAATTTTTCAAAAGCTACATAGCCTATCTGCTTGGAAGAAATATTATAGAATGGTGTTTGAGGTTCAGAAATATTTCTGCCGCTATTGTGTTGCTTTGGGTAAGTGAAAAATGTCCACTGGGCTCAGTTTCTTCAGATGGGAAATCAGAAGGTTGAGAAAGAATTTCCATTATCTTCCTTTTCTTTGTAAAATACTATGATTATGTGTGATTCTGAAAGGTTAGAGGCCTTTTCATGACTCAAATCTTCATTTTCTTCAGGATGTGCATTTATAACTATCAGATGAAATGTTCAAGAAAGAAAAATAGAATGAGAAAAAGACCTCTCCTATGATAGTCATAATCCATCATACATTTTAATACCATTTGAAAATATGATGCTCCATTAAAGCAGGCTGAGATAGACACTAACATTAAATAGGTAAATAAATGGAAGATTAAGTTATCCAAACTGGCCGAGATCACAGAACTGGTGAGGATCAGAGAGGGCACAAAACCTAAGCCTTTGAGGCTCCTAATTCCCAGCTCAATGTGGGAGGTGAACTGGCTGAACCCAAACTCTGCAGAGGTGTAAATCCCACGCTGATGTTTAAATTAACCAAGTATTAAGACACAATTATATTCCTAGATTCAAATGCACACTTCTGGAAGGAAGAAAACATTTTGAAGGTCTTAGAAGTTAGAAGGGAGAAAATCTCAAAGTACTTTTAAGTTTGGATAAAGTCTCAATTATGTAAAAATGACTTCTACCCCTTCTCATGATCCATATATGTGGGTAATAATATTAGGATTTGACAACTGGTGATATGGTGTTAATGATGAGTCTGGAATCTGCTATGCTGATTATAAATTGTATGCCTCATTCTTATCACCTCTTTTGTTTTTGTTTCAGTTGTGGCTCAATGTTTTCATCTCTCTGTACCTCATTTATAAAATAAGGGTGATAAAATATTTTCTGCTTTCCTAAAATTAGATAAATGTGTATTCAATTATCTTTTTTAATCTGTCAAAAACTAATCAAATATAAGATGACATACTCAGCCAGTTGGCAGTTTACCATATTTCTATTTCAGAGTAAATTTTTTTTGCCTGCTGAATGACTACTAAGTTATTTTTGTCTTGATGCAGTTAATTAGAAATTCAGGCATTTAGTAGCTTAAAGAGATCATTATTGCTTTCCATATTATTCTCTCATTTCTACTTTATTTCTGTCAATATTATGACTGCTTTGATAATTACCAGAGAAGGAATCTAGTGATTAATGGGAGTGCAGGCCCTTTCTGTAGTATAGAAAATATAGTTAACTTTACTTTTACAACTTTTCTCTTTATTAATACAAAAACAAACAGTCACAGATGATAATCCTGATTTATATTTGATAAATAATACACAATGTAATTATGGATATTTTGATTATATAATAAACATCTATTAATAAGCTTGTCAACATGATTGTAAAATTTACCTGTCATAAACTAATTTTATCCTCATTTATCCATAGATGCTATTTTCACTGAGAAATATTAAAGAGATGATCTTCTGGTTAGAAACACATCTCTAAAAACATCCTGTATATGTGTGTTGCCATAAGAGCAAAATCCAGGAAGGAAACAGAATTGAAATATACCCTTTTGCAAAATAAAGGTGTGTTTTCTTTTCTTTTCAGTCATAATGAAAAGATTATTCTACTTCTGATAAATGAAGAGAAAGGCCAAAGCTAACATTTTTGTTATGATAAATCATTCTCCACTTGGGTTAACTCATAAATACCAGTTTTTATGCTGTTTTAAATCAATAAATCACCTCTAAAAGATTGGACAAATATTCAAGATTTTTTGAACAAAATTCAGCCTGAATCCAGTCACTGATTTAAGTATGCTGGCTTGAATTTTATACTTTGGTCCAAAGGAACAATTTCTCAAAAATGACAATAAATTTTATCAAGGTTTGTGGTAATGCCAAGTAGAACCTCCCAGTTAGGCCACTGTAATTTATGTGCAATGTTTCAAAATAACAGTACAGTAATTTTTTTCTATGATTTTGTTTCAGAGAAGTGACTTGTCATTTGGAATCATAAAATGGCATTAATGTAAACTTCTTTGAATTGCACTATAGGCTTTCGCTATGAACAGTGTCTGAACCAACTCTCTGGGAGACTGAAACTTAGGTCCTTTGGAGTAGTATAACTTGGCAAAATTTCTGTAATATTTTCCAGATAGTGATATGTCTCACAGAAGACAGAGGAAAAGAAACAAAAGGACAATGGCAGGAAAAAGTGTATTAAAGAAAATGAAAACATAGTAAGAAAAAGAAAAAGAAAAAAGAGAAGTTACTTTATTGTAATATTTCAGCCTCCCAATACTAAAGTCATCCCAATAACAAAACAATGAAGCATTAATCTTGCTAATAGTAACGCTGAAAACTGCTCTTTAAAATTAGTGAAAATCTTTTAACTTTAAACTCAATAGAAGATATGACTTTTCATCCTTAAGAATAAAAATTTGAAGCTAGGGAGTTAGCTCAGTGGCATAAGCACCTGCCTGGTAAGCACAAGGTTGTGAGTTCAATCCCTGGTATAAAAAAAATAAAAAATAAAAATAAAAATCTGAAATTCTGGCTTATTTGTAGATGTTAGGATTTGTTACCTAAATTAGAATTACTGCTGGTCTCTGGAAAATTGGAAATGTAGTGAAAGTAGGTGATGTACATTTTTGGTCTTTAAGCTTTTATATGCACATCTTCTGATTAGAAGCATTTTGACAATGACCACTGCTGGGTGCAGTGGCTCATGCCTATAATCCCAGCACTTTGGAGGCTGAAGCAGGAAAGTTGTTGTGAGTTTCAAGCTAGACTGGAACACATAGTGAATCCAAAGCCAGCATGAACTACACAGTGAAATACTGGCTCAAAAAAAAAAAAAAAAAGATTATTTAGAAGTACATTTGTATTTTTCTATGGGATATTTTTCTTTGCCATTTTTATGCAGCTTTTTAACTGCAACTCATTAGCACTTGAGCCTATCCTTTGAGCATGGTATCATCCTTTTCCAAACCCTAAGTCTCTGACTGAGTGCTTAAATATAAGCTTTCTCATATGCATTCCGAATACAAAATATGCTGATCAGACAGGAGATTTTTCACTCAAGTCCTTTCTTTTTGAAAACTAAAATGAAAAACAACATTTGGGGTAAGGAGCTTTTGTAGGAAACAATATAAAAGGATATTCATAGATAATCTGCAACATAGTGAAAAGTAGTGCATTATTTTAAAATGATTTTTATTACAGCATTAACAGAAAGAGTTCACATTTTTTATATACATAAGGATGCCTGAGGGAACTTGTGCACTGCTAAGTCACTGATCATTCCACCTGAACTCTCAATCCTCAGCTCTAACAGGGCATAGGCAGACTCCATGAGCTTTTCCATGAGACAGAATAGGAAGGAATTCACCCAAGTGTGGAACTGGAATCCAAGCGAGTCTCTAGAGCTATCCACTCACTGGAAGCACAGAATGGAGAAGCAGCGAAGTGACACTGTAAGGAAGGGACCTCACCAGGCTAGCACTGAACATGAAATCAGCCTAGTTTCTGCAACAAGTCATGGTGTCAGAAAATATTACAGAGACTTAACTCTAACAAATAAATATAGTACACAGACTACACTTATTTTGAATTAAAATTTTAAAGAATTTCAGAAAATGTGACTATGGCTCAAATGTGAAATAATATTAAGAAATCACTGTTAGTTTTTTGTGGTTAATATTACAGTTGCACAAGAAAATATCTGCTTCAAAGTTGTGTATTATAATGTCTAAGGGTAAAATGATGTGACCTCTGGGTTGTACCATGACACCTTAAGAAAAGAGAATTCGAGTGAATGTAACTAAAATCTTATAGTTCTAAATCTAGCAATCAGTATATAGGATTTATTGTATTTGTCTCTACTTATAAGTATATTTGAAAATTTGCATAATTTCAAATTTTGAAAAGCAGCTACACTGGGTACCATGGCGCAGGCCTTTAGTCCCAGCACTTAAGAGACTGAAGCAGAAGGGTCACAGAAAGTTTGAGGACAGTCTGGGCTACATAGTGAGTTCAAGGTCAGTCTGGACTATGTAGAGAGACCCCCGTCTCAAAAAATAAAAAAATAAATAAATATGAAATTAAATAAATAAAGGCAGTTGGAAAAAAAAGTTGAAAAAAACCTGTTAGCCATGTAATCAGAGAAATATGCTACCAAATGCAAGTTTTGAAAGTTATTTAGCTCATGGCTCCCAGAACTTTTCATGTGAGCCCCCTGGACCAATTACCTGACAGTCTTTCAGTGTATTCTGAACAGAAGCCTGGTCTCCAATTTGATGTTGTTTCAATCTCTTCTCCTGGGTTTCAAACCAAGTTTTCAGACATTGTACATTATTTTCATATTCTGACCAAGATTCCAGTAAGCCTTCCAACAGCTGGATCTGAACAAACATAATGAAATTTGCAATTGTATTTTAAAAGAGAATCAGTGGCAGCTGAACTATTCTAGCCACTCTTACCGCCCCAGTGAAGAAATTCCTAAAATACAGTCTGTTAAATTTATAATTAAAAAAAATTAATTTTATCAAGTATGAATCAATGGCCATTACTGATAAAAAAGGAAACAATTCAAACAAAGGCAAGAGAAATTAAGTGGCATTTTTAAAGACTTTAAAAAAATGAAATATGGAGTAGGGGATTTAGCTCAGTGGCACAAGTGCCTGCCTGGTGAGCTTAAGGTCATGAGCTCAATCCCTGGTCCCTAAAAATAAATAAATACACACACACACACACACACACAAAGAGAAAATAACAGGACTAAAGAAAGGTTAGAGACAAACTTCAGTGGGATTTCTGGAAGTATTCTTGTGGCCCACATAGCCATACTACTTGTGAAATGAATCTTCCTGGCAGAATGTGTCTCTTCCAAGGTTTCTGATAGAAACAGGCAATAGCAGACACCTGGTTTACCTTCTCAGTCACTAGACCTTGCAAAATTTGCCAACTTTTATTCATTGCTCCAAGTTGCTCAGCAAAATCGGTCTTATCACTCCGTTTACTTTCCACATCCTGACTGCTGATTTGTAGCACCGACTGGTTCACAAAATCAACTGTTAGCTGTTTACAGTTAATATCTATTTTAAAGCCCTAAGGAAAGGAAGGGGAAAATAAGAAAACAAAGTAGCATACAGAAACATCTTACTTTACCAGGAGTTGCAAAACCTCAAATTGTCTTAATATTACATCATTTCTATGACTTTGTCCAAATGGCACAATTTGTGTTTATTCCCATGGTCTATTGTTTTCAGAAGTCAAACGAACATATGTACACATGATATAAACATACAGCTGCATATAATTAGGCAGAAGATGCCAAACTGATGAAATTACATATGGCTATAACTAGGAATGTAGTTTGCCTGCTTCTGAATTTCTATATAGCCCTCATGTACTAAATATACATACCCCAAGACCCGATCTTCAGAATTGGAGTGTTTGAGTTTTTCCAAATAAAATACTCTAACTACATGAAAAATTTAAAACAAAAAGTGTTAAGTACCTTGTATTTTTGAAGGTACTCATGAATTGCTTTGTAACCTATGGCATTTTTTATGTCCTCTTCATCCTTCTGAATAACACTTTCCATTAAAGAAATCCAACTCATGACTTCGGAAATGGCATGGCGGGAAGGCAGTTTATCCATTTGGAGCTGGTCAAGTTAGAGACAGAACAAATCCCAAATATTAAACCCAAACTCAATTTCTGCTAACAGAAGAACACCACAGTAATTCATACTAAAGTAGCAACAGAAATATTGTTTCTTAATGGCATTTTTTAGATCTTAGAAGCTTGAAACACCAGGCAAACACTAACAATACTAGTCATTTTATGTTCACTTGACATCTAATACTGTAAACATTGTATAAATATTAACTAATTAATCAAAGCACCAGCAAGAAGAAAATATTATTCTTATTTTATAGCTAGTTTTATGAGTTTTAAAAAACCTAGCTACAAAACATTCAACAGATGTATTTTATTAATTATCTTGTAAAAATCTCTGTGTATTATGACTTAGGAATGCTAAAAGGAGGAAGAAAAATACCACACCACAAGCTATCATTTTCTAGAATTTTTTGGCACTCTAACATTTATTCCTAAGAGCACAGCCAACTTCCTGAGTCTTTAACTGAAATATACTCACTTCTGAATTGTACTTAATAGAGCACACAGTGATGAACATATTTATCATAATAATTTGTAAGACTAGAGGCAGTCATTTAAATCTTTATAGAACATCTCCTACCGTGGTGCTGAAAGGCAGAGATTAACAAAGGATTTTGTCCCTTTGCAGACATGCATAACTGCTGATTAAGTGATGGGGGTGTGTAACTAAGCACAATTATCATACATGGTAAACAGTGATGAGAGGGAGAGGGAAATGATAAAATGATTGGGGTTCCAGAGCAGTGAGGCATATTTCAGGGAAGAGGAATATAATCATGTGCCGAATAATGACATTTCAGTTAATGGCATATATGATGGCTGCCCCATATGATTATATGGCCATTAATGGCTATCCCATATGATTATATTGCCAAGTGATGCTGTAGACATCTTGGTTTATGTGAATATATTCTGTGATGTTGACAAAATGGCCCAAGAACACACTTGTTAGAATAGATCCTTGTTGTTTTATGACGCATGACTGAACCTACATTTCCTGAATTTCAGTTTTTCTCTCTTATGTGATATAATAGACCTTTTACCATAATTCTTTATAGCTACTCACTTTATATAATTGCTCACATTATGCCATTAGAAAATAGTTTTAAACAAAGCCAAAGATTTCAATGAGCATGTGCAAGTGTGTGCACACACACACACACTCGAGCATTGAGAAGCAGTGCTATCTGAGTAGGGCTCTCTAGAATGGTTAATTTTTACTGTATAATATGATGTGAGGAAGAGAAGGCAAATTTCTAAAAGAGCTGACTTAAACTTATGAAGAAAGGAAAATTAAAACAAGTTTCCATCTAATATGGCTTAAATTAGTTATCATCAACTAAACCAGCCCTCACTTTCATACCTGGTGGAGTTTTTCCTGGATAGCTGGAATATTCGTCAGGATGTCCATCCACTGGCTGTCAATGTGGGACAACTCAGAGCGCAGGGGAGCTGTGTCCACCTTCTTCAATCGGAGAAGCTGATTTCCAGTGCTCAGAACAGATGATTTCAGGGAAGATTTAGCATCCACTTCTTTAGAAAACTCCTAAAAGAAATAGCACTATTCAAATTAGGATTATGTAGACAGACCTTTCATTTGAGGACTGAGATCAACTTAATGCCTAACACAAGCTTCCTTGATATCTTCAAGGGAGCACCAGATTGGGCTTTCCACAAGTGAGCAGAATCAGCACACCTGTGGCACTCAAAGGAAAGCTGACCATTACTTGAAAACTACTAGAAAGAGAATGCTGAGCATAAACAGAGGCGAGTCCTATCAGTGAGCGTAACAAATTCAGTATCTAGTACAGTGATTTCCCTTTTGCTGGTGTATGGATTAGGCCTTACCTACTGGCTTAAAAACACAAAATTGAGTCAAATGCCTCAGATTATCAGACTTACCAGGAAAGCATTTAGATGGTCACGGACCATTTCTAGCTCTTGTGGGACCGTCACAGATTGCTGAGTCCAAAATACTAGCCTGTCTTTTGCAGACTGTAACCAGTGAATTAAATCTGAAGACTCACTTTGATATCTGTGAATATTAATGAATCAATTAAGTAAATACTCATGTCTTCTGCTCAATCATGTAATATACCAATGTCAAGAATTTTACAAAAACCCTGACAGATTTAGATGGAAACTGCACTAGATTGACCCTCTGAAATTCTTGTCTCTTAATATTTATACATTGAACTTTTCTATCTATACCCTGAAAGAAAACCAAAGCCAAAACATAAAAACCTTTCTCTTCTATCACATTGATTCTTAGAAACACTAGATATTTATAAAAGTTCTTGAAATAAGAGAGTATCTCATCACATAAAATCAACCATCTGCCTCCTTTGAAAATTTCCCATAGCCCTTGAGAAGTTCCCCTTAATCAACAGTTTTTATTCTTTATATACTTCTAAGGTTTTACTGGGACCACCTAGGTCACTAGGAAAAGAAGGGTGACAGCTCAAACAAAGTAAGTTTCAGTATACAACTGGCTTCATGTAAACATAATGATATGTTTACATGAAAACAAAGTATACCACTGTGGACTTCATGTTTGTCTTTATTTTCCAAATTATGTAACCTTCCAAACATGTGTATCTTTTCCAGGTCCAGCACCCAGTAGCCTCAAACATACTGCAGCAAGTATTAAAAATACACAAAACAATCATCCTATTACCTGGTCCAGTGTTTCAATATTGTTTCCAATCTGTGAAGTTCCTTAGACACTTTATTGGTATTACTTAGCCAGCGCTCTCCAAGGTGATTTAGCTGGCTTTCTAGATCTGAGCAGCTGACTGACATCAGAAGTCGTTTTCCATCTTCTAATACTTGATATAATTTAGGCTGGTATTCATTGAGGCTGGATTTTAAATGCTAAAATGATTGACAGTATAGGTTAAAAGTTTGAATACTGTATTCTTCATCTTTGAGAATTTGTCTGGCATCCATAATGTTCCTATTATCCATTTCTGAAACATAAACTATACCCAAACAACACTGAAGACTTGAAAATAGTTCATCATACTTGATCTCCATCAGAGTGTAGATGTTCTCCTTTCCATTTTGTTGGTAGTATTTTTCTGTGCAATTAAAACCGCTAAACTTAATTATTTCAAAGGTAGTGTAGCTCACCAGCACAAATTACAGACAATGCTTTGTGGAGGCTTAGTGAAAATAAAGAAAGAGCTCTTATGACTGAGCTATACTCACAGACCGAGACTTAAAAAAAAAATCATAATCTAAATGACACAAGCATAAGCTATCTGCTTGTAACAATGTCCTTACTTTGAAGAAAAGTAAAAGTTAATACAACAGTTTATCACAAGCTTATTTAGATTCTATTAATACTACTGGAAAGTTTTTAAAGGAAACATAGCCATTCCTAATACCAAGATGCCCTCGGAACCCCTGACCTGGTAGAGGCTGGTCCGTTCGATGAGCCTGTCCTCACTCTCCTCCACCATACCCACACTCGGGATGCTGTTTTCCACCACCTCCAGCTGTCTGCTGAGCTCCTGCCGGTCCTCATCCAGATGAGACCAAGTCTAGAAATGCAACATTAGTCTATGAGCTAAACGATCGTCAGTGAACAACACTCCTGCTTGTGCACAAAATATGCCCTTGTCCAAATCTATTTCAAGTAATGTTGGGAATATTTTGGTTAGGGTGTGCTTTGGGAAAGAAAAGCTTTAAAGCAAAGAATCACATGGTGATCTTTAAAAACATTGTGAATGGGTATTACAAGTATTGCAACCAACTAGCTGTATGACTACGGCTAATTCTCCCAACTTCATTTCCTTTGTAGAATATATGTATTTTTTCCTACTGAAAAATTCCAAATTAGTTACTCCTAAATTAAGACTTTTATGTTACTTGAAACTGAAAAAGACTTTAAAACCCAGTTTGAATATTTTCTAATCACATACAGCAAAGATCAGCAGCTTTTGTTCTCACATGTAAATATTCACTTAATCTGAAGTAAGAGTGGCAACAGGACACAATAGCAATGACCCATGTTTTTTCTATCTATGTTCCTACTGCTATGCCCTATCTGAGGCAGTGAATAAAACAGAATGCATGAGAAAAATACATGTATTCCAGCAAGGAGAGACAGGCAATACACAGTAAACTAGAAACTGGAAAGCAAAGAGTAAATTCCATGCTTTATAAGGAGTTCTTGGGCTATAGAGGAAATAAATTGAGCTGAGTAGGGAATGAGGGAGTTCCCAGTGTGTGCTTGATGAAGCTGCAATATAAATGATGTGTCCAGGAGGACGGCATTGAGAAATGCACATTTCAGCCAACAAAGCCAGACAGGTGTGGTATAATTGCTGACTCTGCTACCAATTAATCATGCCCTATGGCAACACACTGTTCCCAGATTCATTCCTACAAGATATATTCACAGCATTATTTCACTGTGGGTGGATTCATGTAAATGTAAAATGCCTAGTTGGGAGACTGACATATCACTAAACAGTAATTGATACTCCAAGGATTTGAAATAGTGAAGAAAGTTTCTCTCCAATTGTGTAACACACTGGGGAGTTCCATGTCTGGAATTTTCAGAGTTAGTTAACTATGAGAATGGTGGCTCATGGAGTAAGACAAGCTATATAAAAGTGTAAATACAGAGCTATAGGTAATTCAAAAAAGGTTGCTGGAGTATATAGGGAAGACAAGAAAAGGAAGAGAAATATAAAACTTTCATGGGATAGAGAAGTAACGGAAAAGCTAGAACAGTCCAGGTCAACTGATTTAGTTGTTGCATGAAAAAGAAGTGGACTGCTATGTCAACAACATCTCAGGGATCTCTGGCTTCAAAGTCACATGCTTATGGTGAAGCTATGTCTGGCTGGCTCTAGAGCATAGGTCTACAAACTTTTTTCCAACTGAATGAAAGAATGAAATTTCACAGTATCCTTCTGTGACAGGTAGGATTACAAACTCAGACCTGCAACCAAGGTGAAGGCCACAAATGCCTTCTATGACCTGAACCCAGACTTTCTCATTTCCATCTAGTGTTCTTTGTCTTACAATAAATGGATGCTTTATTTTCTATTTTCAGAGTATAAAGACTTGGACCCAGGTATCTGTTCTCTGGCTTCTGAATCCTAGTGATAAGTCTTACCATAAGAGCACTTGCACTGGGTAGGAAGCCAGGGATATATTTTTACATTTTTCTTGCTATTAGGCCTCTTTCAGCTTGAATATCAAACCCTCACATCTCTTCATGCATCACCTGAAGTCAGTATCCTAGCTGACTTACAATATAGAATAGTGCATACTCAAATGGAAATAGTAATGAAGAGGATAAGGGAACATATAACCTTAGGGCGAGCACAGTCCCGAGTCAGGGAGCACAGCTAGCTCCGAGCTGACAGGAGGCAGAGTGTGTGATTAAATACTTTCTCCTGAGGGTCTGCTTTGCAGGGGATGTGGGATGCTGCACTGTGACTCACCTCTAAGATGTACTCCAGCTCCACACCCCTCTTGTGTGCCCGCTTCAGCACAGTAGATGCCTGAGCCATCAGGTCCGTATGGCACTGGGTTTCCTTTGGGACTGCAAAGCTGATGATCTTTCTGAAGAGCGTTTCTGTCAAGATCATATGAGATTCCAGGCCCTGAAAGTATTCCTGCAATTTTGCAGGTAGAAAGAGGGCAACAATTCATTCGAAAGTACTTCAAGATAAAAATTGCGTCAAATGCAAAAGCTGTTGGAACTCAGTGATACAAGTGGCATCATTTGGCTTCCACTCATCTCTGCCTGATGTAGCCACCTCACCGCCTGCACATGCTTCCTGTACAGTCACTCTGGGCCTTGAATTGGCCTCCTGTCTTCCCTTTTAGCCTACACACACTGCTGTGCTGCAGACATCATGTCCCCAAAACAAAGCTTTTCCTATGTGACCAGCTTCTAAAAAACCTCCTCACCCTTAATGTGTGTTCCTTGCACTCTGGGCTTCCTTAATTTCCTGACATGGTCTCATTAACTGCACTGCACCAGTGGCAAACAGTTCCCACACTCTCCTCACCAGCCTCCGCTAATACCCTTCCTCTCAAGATGTCTACAGGTGATACATTCCCTGACTTTCTTTCCCCTGTAGCTAGGCCTGAGTCCTACTTTCTGAACTTCAGAAGTGCCATGTTTATTTTTCTTCCTGTCAAGAATAGCCTACTCCATATTAAGAGCCTAATTTTGTATTAAATATTTTTTAATTTCTTGCAAATTTTACCTCACTGCAATAGTACAGTGGGCCTTTCATGACCCTGTACACATTTTTGAAATGTCACTTTTTACATGGAGTAGATCCTGGGGAATGGAGTTAGGCCCTCTTCCATTTCTTAGGCCAGCACTAGGAACAACAGCCAACACTGAGTGGGTACTATTTGCTGGGCACCCAAAGACTCCTTATTTGACTCGTGGCATCCTTTCGCCAGCGAGTTAGGCAGTGTAGTTACCTCTTGTTTTATAAGTGAGAACACACTGTCTGTGCACCTTGTCCAAGGTCACACAGCTCAACATGGTAGAGATAGGGCATGAATCCATATGCTAAGGCTGTATCTGGACTTGCTGATAATGCCACAGCATAAGCTACACTCAGTATTTTTTTTAACAGACAATCATTTTATCAAAGTACCATAAAGTTGAAAGAGAGCTCAGAGATCATCTAGGACAATGTGCAATGAAAGCTGGACTCCATTCACAAAACTGTCCCACCCTGACAGGATGGCCTGGCCAGAGGGCCTTTTGTCCCCCAGCAGCCTCTTCTTGCTTTGTCATTGTTGAGCTTTATTTCTTTGTCATTGCTACTCATTGATCCTAGCTTCCCTTCTAGAATAACTCAGAATGATCCTTTATTGCTCAGGTTAGATTTGAGAAAAGCCAGCTGTGAACTTTAAAGCAATGTTTACTAAGTGAATTGATATGACTTTAATAAATCAGAGTATTTTGGACAAAAATCTCTGGAAAAAATAGCAAGAAGGAAAAATACTTCCACAAACCTATCATTATTAGCTACTACATACCTACATAATGGCAGAATTCATTGTCTCTGTATAATTTAATGGTATTTTTGTTTGCGTTTTTGTTTCTGATAGGGAATTCCCATAGGTTTTCTGAGTAGCTTTCTGGACTGGTTGGCAAACTGTCTATAGTCATTGCTAAAAATGCATGTCGTTTATGTATTTGTGTTTATGTGTGTATGTGTGTGTGTGTGTGTATGTGCATGTATGTGTATGTGCATTGTCTATGCATGTCGAACAGGTATTTCTTTATTAAAATAGTAGCCAAGCAGTAACTTCATGCCTACTCAAATTTGATTACGTAATAAAAGGACACAGTGTCCTCAGGAAAACCTCTGTGGCTTACACCAACAAGAGGAGCATGTACTTAAGAGCCAGAAGAACCAGATGACACATGCAGCAGATGTAAACTCAATCCCAGATCCCAGCGGGCAGCTCTGTGATCCTGAGCAGAGTGACCGCTTCCTGGCCAGCGTAAGGTGAGAAAAAGGGAGCACCCAGGCCTAAACAGACAAATAGCCACAAAGGACATCTAGAAAAATCAGTAAAGAAGGAAGCTGGGTTGCTAAAGAAGGTCCCTGGATTTTCCTTTGATTGAAGATTATAACAAGAACTTGGTTCATACCAACATAGAATTGATAAAATTACTGATAAACATTTTGATTTTTCTTTTGGTACCAGGGATTGAATTTATGACCTTGTGCTTGCCAGGCAGGCACTTTTGCCACTGAGCTAAGCCCCCAGCCCTAAACACGTATTTTTTTTTTAATTTATAGAATTATAGAACATGAATTCTGTAATTTCGCCAGGATATCAAATAACAGTGATTATACATTTATTGACTGTTTTAAAGAGTAAATTACACAAGCAGAAACTCAAACAAAGATGATCGATACTAGAGCTTGAGGATAATGCTCACAGCTACATCTCCTTTCTCTCGCTCTCTTTTTTACCTTATGTTTGTCAAGTAATTGCTGAATTTCTTCTTTGGAAGACACAATGATTTTCTGATCTCCTGCCATCTTCTCTCGTCCAGTTTCTAGCAGGTCTGCCAGATCTTGCAGAGCCCTTTCGTACTGGCTCTTGAGTACAAGATTTTGATTCAGACCACTCCTTCGTGAGCCAATGGTCATCATCAGTTCATCATACATGTCCTGAGAAAGAGATGCTGCACTCACTCTCACTTCAGAGTCAGGCACTTTTCAGGCCCACCCCAACCACAGCAGTTCCTGGAAGTACACCCTGCAGGGATTCTCTCCACACAGATCCTCCACTTGTCTTCCTTGGAACCCTCACTTTGAAAACTTCTGTCAAGAAAGATAAGCTCGGGGATTGCACTGTCATGCCTACAATCTAACATTTACAGCACTGTGGCTTCACAGTGGTTTGACTTCGGGTGATTCAAGTTCTCTCATTAATCTTGTTCATCATTCCTATCTGTTCTTTTTCATTTTAAATTTCATTTTGTTTTTGACAAATAGTAAAGCACAGAAGAGACACTGAAAAGAAAGTGGTACCTTGTTTCTCAAACAATTTTGGAAAAGATGGCTGCATTTGTGTTTGTGTGTGAAGGGTGTTTGTGGTCATGTTCATCACTTGATGTAGAGTTCACAAAAAAAAAAAATCCAAATTTTTTCAAACACTTTTGTCATGAAACAAATTGTTTGCAAACCAAACTATTTGCAAACAAAAGCATTCCTGAACCAAGGTACCACTTTATATAAGAATTTAAGGATGGAGTCACTGGAGCAAAATATTAAATAAATAATGTGGAAACAACTCAACCATTTGGGAAGAAGTAAAATTAGAGCCTTATCTCATGCCAAACCCAAAATATAATTTAAGTTGATTCGAATATAAAAAGTAAATTTAAAAAAGAAAACTTAAGAATCTAAAGGAAAACTATGCCTATAAAAATAAGCTTAATATTTTAGGATTCCAAATGATATAAAGCATTTTCTAGAAATAGCACATAAAGTAGATTTGCCAAAGTAGAGTTGGTAAGATGTGTGGTTAAAACTGTGAAAAAAAAATGTCCAGTTGCCAAGGAAGATGTCACATAAAACATATCCCAATTTGATAATGATCTCAGTACTTATTTAATTTCGGAGTAGGTGAGTACAGTATGCTGAATATTTGTGTCTCTTAAACAATATCAGATTTTGGACTATTCAAATAAAGTGCTAATGAAACAGTGGAGTTTGATGAGAGTAAAAATACTTAAGACTTGAAAAGGCTATGTTTTTGCCAAATGTGGTGGAGTAAATAGAAGTAAATAACTAAATAATCTGGAAAGACATTTTAGGAGATGATGACACACTAATAAAATTTATTGGAGGCATATGGACCTGGTCAATTTAGCACATGAAGGTTGAGCAGGCCAAAGTGGTTCAATTCAGAAAAGTTCAACTTTAATACCTATTTACAACTGTGACATTTGACTCTTACACCTGACTGACATGCTTTGAAAAAAGATCTAAAAAAGTGGGAAGTGGGGATTATGGGCTTGTAATATTGTGAAATGTTGCATAATGAAAGTTAAAATGAAAATGGTCTTTTGTTTATAAGAGCTGTTTCAATTAGGAACTTGTGACTGTGTGTTGTTCACAATGGTTTCCTATCAGAATAACAATAAATTTCAGAAAAAATATGAACCTTAGAAATACGAGAATATATTTTACTTTATTACACCGTATATGGTAATAGTTTGAGAGTATTTACTAAGAGTTACTTGGAAGAAAAGCTAAGAATATGACATTGACTTTTACAAAGAAAGCCAAGGAAATACAGGAAATAATTTTTTCTTGACTTCCAGTTAGGATGTCTCCTGAAAGCTGAACTGCATTGGCTGGAAATTGTACCTGGAGCTTGGAGAGTTCTTGTAGGGAAGGCTGCTCAATCTGCAGCTGGTCACCACGTCTTTTTAATTCTGTGATTCCTGCATCCAGTTCCCTTAGTCCCTCTTCAGCCTGCTGTATTGCCTAGGTAAGATTTATAAATTTCATTAAAAGTTCTAGGAATAACCTCCCTGCTGAGAATGTAATCATATGTCTTGGTGTCTTGTTCTTCCACTCTTTCTCCAAAAAAAAAAAAAAAAATTAAAAAAGGAGTGACTTGAACAAAGCATAAATCTATTGCTAATATACAGAAGAAAAAAAACCCTCCTTTATTATACTATAGATTTTAGAGCTAAGGCTGCAGGAGAGATGTAGGGTGAGAGAAGAAGGGCTTCCTTAAATAATGAAAGTTAGTAACGGGCATGCATACATAGGAAGGAAAATGCAGAACATAGAGAAGTCTATTTGTGTGGGAATCCCTACAGGACTATGCCTAGTTTCTTAAAATGCAGTTGGGAGTGTCTTTGAACAGTTTCAGTGGGGCAACAGAAATACACATGACAGCATCGTCAGGGAAGTCTTGTTAGTGATCATGCAGGGAAAAATCAATCAATCATCCTATGAACACTCAAGTGGCTGTCATTGCTGAGCTTTGTCTTTCCAGTGTGAGGTCTGTAGAAACAGAATTAGATTTTATCCTGCACTTCAAGGAGCTCAAGTCTGGTCAGGAAGCCAAAGGAAAACGAAGCAAGGCTGAATACTATTAAGTGCTAAATTTCGAGAGGACACAGTTCAAGGCCGTGAGAGGTTTGCACAGGGGAGGAACCAGACCAAAAAATCCTAGTCTAAGTTGACTTTTGGATAAAGTGCAATTTCTGTTGCCCTTGAAAGATGAAAACAACTTCCAATTTTTTCTTTCTGAAGCCTCTCTGCAACTATATTTTGTTTGCATATTTGGGAGTGCTATTTCTTCCATGAATCTTACAAGAATAAGCAGCATGGGAGAAGACACTATCAACAAAATTCTGGAAGCTGAATTCAGAATACATGCAAATGGACTTAGGACTCTGAGAGACCGGAATCCTAATTTGCAGAGGATGTGAACCACCAAATTTATAGACACATAAGCCTCAGGAACCCAGAGCAAGGGTGATAGGAGCTAGGGAAGGAGAGCTGGAGGAAAGCTGCTGAGGAAGGGTGACAGGAGCTAGGGAAGGAGAGCTGGAGGAAAGCTGCTGAGCAAGGGTGATAGGAGCTAGGGAAGGAGAGCTGGAGGAAAGCTGCTGAGCAAGGGTGACAGGAGCTAGAGAAGGAGAGCTGGAGGAAAGCTGCTGAGGAAGGGTGATAGGAGCTAGAGAAGGAGAGCTGGAGGAAAGCTGCTGAGGAAGGGTGACAGGAGCTAGGGAAGGAGAGCTGGAGGAAAGCTGCTGAGGAAGGGTGATAGGAGCTAGAGAAGGAGAGCT